>KK118691.1:0-118633 GCA_000611955.2 Stegodyphus mimosarum | reverse complement strand
AACTGGTGAATGAAAATATAGTTCCCTATTTCAAGAAAATATATTCCTTACTTACCTTGAATTTTCTATTTGCATTATCTGTATAATGTTTGTAGCCTCATCAGTCGCCGAGTGGTTAAGACCGCTGAATACTCGGAGTTCAACCTGGGTTTGATTCCAGGCAGACCTGCTCGCTTCATGTTTGTTTTCGCCATGTGTAACGTGAATACGAACCGTTTTTGTGCAGAAAGTCCTTCGTGAAGCCCTTTTATGCTTTGACATATTCAAATAATCGAATCCAATACAAAGTTACTTAAAATGATACTGTACGCCCATTTGATGTTCATATGTCAGCATCTACGATTTGCATTAGAAAATTTTGTTTCGATATATATAGATTTCTCCTGGTTAGCCATTTGCAGTTTTACATTATGTGTGTCGTTGTTCTTGCATTATGTTAATAACTATTACAGCATTTCCTTTGAATATTTTGTTTTCTGGAATTATTTAGCATTATTCCAGGGCTAAAATTTTTATTTCTCATATTTAGATGCTTAAAAACTTAGCTATTTCTTCGTTGATGTAACTTTTTATGTATTCTTCATGGTTTTCAAGCATTTGTTACCATAACCAGGGTTTAATTTATAAAAGGGCCATATGTGTATAAACTGTGTTTTTGACTTTGGCAATTCATTTGCAAAAAAAATTAAACGTTTAGAAATTTAATAAGGTTAAAAAAAACTTGTACTGTTCTGCTATCGGGACGGGATTCAGAAATTTACGTAATATAATAATATGTATGTGTTCGTGTATGCATGTATATATGTATATATGTTTGTACATATGTGTGTATACACACCTAGATTTCTGAATCTAGCCTGATAATAGAAGAGTACCAAAAAACTAGTGAGTGAAGTGATGAGCCCACTGTTATGGAATTATGCTGCTCACTGATAAGGCATGTGTGATTTCATCATCTATTATTTGCATATGGATATTACTCTTTTTGAAATGAGTGGTATCTGCCTAAGGTGAAAGATGCCTTTGTGGAGTATTTTCTTAGGAAAACTGGCTCATACGCATTGTACATGGGGATAACCACAAAAATGCCTATGCAGCCAGCCTGCTCATGGGTTTCAAACCTTAGACCAAACTACCGGTGTTCGGTGACTCTATTGTTAGGCCGCTGGTGGCATGAAAATAAAGGGAATGTGCGATTTTGTTCGTTTTATTTTCTGCATGACATTTGCTGTAGGGTTCACACTTTTGCATTTTCAATATAAATTATTTTGTGTCGCAGAAAATATATTTCAGTGTACCCTTTGGCAAATTTTTTTTTTTGGTGCCATTCTTCTTTATGTCAGATGCCCTCCCAAGTAAAATAGTTTCCAAAACATAATGCAATAGAAATTAAAACATAAAAAAATCATAATCGCAGTAAACTGCTCTTTAAATCAAAATAAAACAGAAAATAACATAAAAAGGGAAATCTATGTTATCTAATCTGCACATTACGAAAAGGAAATACTGACTTACCTTATTTAGAAATTTCTGTGTCTTCAGTGTGTCGCACGCAAAATTCCTTAACAGCATCCAAAAATGATTAAAATTCTGAACTAGAATCTGTATACTGCTGTTGTCACATAAATTCATAAAAGTAAAAACCTAAAATATCCTCTATGCTGCTGGACTGTTGATGGATTTCTTTCAAAAATCCCTTTTTATTACACCCCACATACCTTCCATAGTGTTGATATGAGCTCTGGTTTCCAAATCCTTAAATCTCACTGCATAATTTACTTAGAGGTGAATGAAGCCATTTAAATCTTCATTTACACACTGTTCAATATATGTTTTCTTTCCCATTCGTTGCGAAGGGTACAGAAACTTCAGGTTAATCATACCACCAGCAGGCATTTTATGATGTAAACCACAGAATAAGCAATGTACTACCTAACCAACATCCAATGCATAAATAAGCCTTGAGAAATATTTTCCCAACAGTCAGAATTACTACTGGTTGTAATGCATGATTGATGTCATAATAGGGTTTCCATAACATTCAATGTAAAATACTTATGTTACCATAAGTGAAACAACTTAGCGATAATCCAAGGAATACCCTAAAATATAGAGTATCCATTTTGTATTGTATTTTAATAAATTTTCCATTTAAGTATGCATTTTATTTTTTATTTGCGTGTTTTCACAATTTTACTGTTTTTATATCTCTATTTACACTCTGTTTATACAGGGCATCCACTGCCATCTGTTTATTTACATTCTTCCCCCCTCTACAAAACACATACACACACACACATCTGTTTTTTGTGTTTTGTTCTTTCCATGTGTTATACAATGATTTTTTTTGCTAAAAAAATCAAAATTTACTGACTTAGCATCGTGCAACTAGAGCAGAAGACAGGTTTTCAGAAACTGAAGAGAACTGAAAATTTTACACCTCCTATTTGTCAAGAATGGAAAGCATGTTATTCTGAAATTTCATAAAATCAGTATGGTACTTCTTGGATGTGACAGCTGGAAACAGATGTTGTGTTCTTTCTCCATCCTAGCTATGCCACTGTCTGTAACAGTCACCAGAATCCTAAAAAAGGAAAAAAGAGGTGTATGATACTTTAAAGTGCCAGTCCCTCTATGTATGTAGGAAATTAGGTCAGCGATTTGATTTCACAGAAGACAAAAACTACTATGCACTCTTATTCCACTAAAGTGCTGTACGCAGTAGAAGAGTAATTGTAATCACACTGGCAGAAATGTCTGCAGAAGTGAAAAGCCGTCTGGCATGATACTAGGTGCATACCTGTGGTTTGCCACATAAATATTTTTTGGTGAGTTGTCTCTTCAATTCTTTCTCATGCCTTTTTGATGAGGTATAGATAATTAAAAAACTCTTTTTTTATGAGTGTCAAACTGGCTGTGAAAGTTGACACTATTAAATACTTCCGGTAAAACTGCATATTACGGGCCAGTTTGGCCCATTTTCAAAAGTCGCCAAATCGGTTATTTTCGCGCATTTTAGAAAATCACTAACTTATCATATCGCCTTATTAGATGGTTGCGAATTTGAATGAATTCTGTAAACGTGCAAAAATATCTAAAAGAGAAGTTCAAGAAAAACAACGATAAGTATTTGAAAGTTAATAACTATGTATTTTATGGCATCAACGATATTAAAACTTTTCATAACATATACTGTTTTTAAGACAACAGCAAAATGGAGTAAAACATTTTAGCACGAAATTTAATAAATTGTAATAAGCAGTAAATAAGCAATAAATGATCGGAAAGCATTCAGAATCATATTTAATATAAAACTTGAAAAAAAAAGGTAAAATTCAAAATTTCGATTTACTGAAACATGAGCAATAGTATAGTAAAAGAAACAAAAAGTGGTTAAACAACTTTAACTACCTAATTTATATTTTTACAATAAATTTTTATTTATAATAAATAGTAGAAACTTGCATTTGTTTATATCCACACTAAAACGTAAAAATACAATGAAGATGAAATTCAAAATGGCGCGCTCGTTCAACACCAACTCTACGGCTCATTTCAACCATGTGCTTAACCACATATAATGGACACACACCTCCATTCACACAAATCTGTCACATCTTTCATTTCAAGTAATTCTATTTTTTACATTTAGGACATTCGTACATTTTCACAATCAAACCATAATTCATGCACCATTCTATCACACATCTTTCACCCTTATCTCGCAACCGAATCAAATAAGTAAAATCCACACATTCAACTCTTTCGACGTCAGCCATTTTGCTCACACAATTTACTAGAAGCACAGAGAAATGACGATTCAAAAAAAAAAAAAAAAAGCCCGCTTAAATCTATAAACTATAACCTTAAATCCTTATGATTTTCATGATCCCAAGAGGTCACCAGATTTGGCACGATTTCGCTTCATTTGGCGACTGGCCCGTAATCTGCAGTCTAGCCACACTTCCTTCTGGCTTAGATAAGCAAATTTAAAATTTTATTAAATATGTTGGTGAAAATGCGCTTTAGCCCACTGCTTGGTGATGTTTTGAAAATCGCCAATTCGGTGCGTTTCTGCGAAACGTCTTTGCAATTGCAACCTTTCCGACACGCTCCGCGAAAACCTACTGTAAACAAAACATAGAATTCTAAAGCATAAATTAGTATGGAAACTGTTGCCACAAAAAGATAATAAAATAATATGCAAAATGAAAATTATGATCATTAAAATATTTGTCAGGTTTAAATTAATTATTTACATTTTATGTTGTAATACTTACACATTTAATGCCGTTACATAACCTTCCCGACATGCTCCGTGAAACGTAACCAAAATGGCATCAGAGAAAGAAGGAATTTTTTTTAAAAGGGCATTAAAATTACAAACGATACCATGTACACACCGTTCCGTTTTAACTTAAAAAAAAATCTGCGAATTGCACAATGTAGGCAACGTACACAAATGAACAAAATAAGCTAAAATAATGAAAATAAATTACAAGAAAATGCCATGTGCACAGCGTTCCTTTTAAACTTAAAAAAAACTTCAGCGAATTGCACAACGTAGGCAACGTACAAACAGTCAGCCATGTTGGCGGATATACGGAGTTACCCATGTTGGTGCGTTTATTGCTCATTCAGAAACAATCGCCACCAAGCATTGGGCTAAAGCGCATTCCAACCAATATGTTATATTACTATAACTTTTTGTACATTTTAAAGTTAGTTGTGTTTTACATTTTTAATTTTTTAGAATTTAGTTTTCGTTTTATATATATATATATATAATCGAGAAATAATACAAAATTAAATATTTCCACAGTGGCAAATTAATAATAATCAGTTATAAATAATTATTACTACAGATTAATAGTTATTCATTTTTACAGTTTCTAGTCTAAAATGTATTTTTGGTGGGCTGAAAATAATCAGAAATTACCTAAAAAAGTGTAAACACAACATAGAAACAGTAAAACTGTGAAAACATGCGATTGAGAAGTAAAATAAAATAACAAAATGGAAAAATGACTAAAATGCAAGACAAAATGATTTATTTTTACTGATGCAAAAGTGTGACTACATGATACCCATGTATCTCTTTATGTAAAGTAGAATGTACTACATTAGCAAGGATTTGAAGAGATGGTTGAAAAAATTTTGCTTGCATCACATTGAAGAACTTTTAAACACTCATTTGAAAGCAAGCACTTCTAGGCAAACTTTATTTTGAAGAAGGAATTTTGCTGACAGGCGTGTGTATCCTGTCGATTGAATGCTTTTGAATTTGTTGACGCAGCATGAAATATGATTAGGGAGTGATGGAGCTTGTTGTAACTGTCATTGATGGTTTAATAAAGTATTTACTTGCACCTTATTCCCTCTAGTTTTTGCACCATATGATTTAGAAACTTCAGATTTATAGTAACAGTGAAAGATGTATGCACAAATAGGAAATTATTTTGTTGTAAGTAAAAAGAATATCATTGAAATTGACAAGTTCTTCAAAATAAATAATATAATAAAGTTAGTGTATCTTTAAGTGTGCTTCTGAATGTGTTATGTTTATATAATTTAAAAAAACATCTTTTTAAAAAATAGTATACACTGTATATTCCCCCCTTCCTCTTTTAAAGTGTTAAAATTAGTAGGAAAAGGGGGCACAAATGTGTGAGTAAATATGGTATTTCTTTATTTTTGTTAACATTTTTAAAGACAACATAGATAAACTGGAACAGTGAGCAGGCCTGTTCGTTAATAATTGCATAGGTACTTTTTAGATTTTTTGAATATATTTGTAAAAAGGAGCCACAGGAATTATCAAGTTGGCAGTAGAAAAGCAACAGAATAAATGCTGGCTCAGATGAAACTCATTTCAGAATGATTGGGTTTTGATTGTTTCATTCTGATCGTTAATTTAAAGTTTGATTTCTAAATTAGAAATTATTGGTTGAAGGCATCATTATGTAATAATCATGTAAGGAACATTAATTTAGAAATCATGCGGTTTGGAGTGATTTATTGTAAGCAATAACTAGTTTTAGGATGGAAAAGAAAAATAGCCAAATTAAAATAGTTAGGGGATTATTGCAAATTAAATTTAGAGTTTTGGTTTACATATTTTGTACTCACATATTTATATACAGGGTGATTAAAAATACTGGCAAATATTTTAATGTAGGTTAGGGGATCGAAATAAATAAATTTTGCAATGGAATGTGTGTTTGAAAAGGTATATTAAGGCAGTACAGAGATGCATAAATAATCATTCTCTGTATAGATTCCAAATGTTATGCATTTATACACAAATGCAGAGGTTACCAGTATATATTTTATCTTTGGGGAAGTTGACTGAAATGTGAATGGAGGCGTTTGAGAATCGCTCTCTGTATCTAGTTTGAGTAGCTGCTATATTTCTGTCCACAGCCCCATAGATAAAATGAATATTGGGGAATTCTGCATTTATATAGGTATACATACTGCTTGAAATCCTCATGGGAAATGATGATTTGTGCCAGTGGACTGACTCCCAGCATTTTGTACCACCTCAGTGTTGCATTTCCATATATACTTTACACTATGAAAATTACTTATTTTTGTTTCCTTTATCTGACTACATTTTTGAAAGATATTTTTGAATCACCCTGTTTACTGCATACATTTCAAAAATTATTTTTATCATCTCTTTCTTAAAACAAACTGAGGCATTTTTTGACTATTTGTGCTCTTACACCTTCAACTGCTTAATATTTAGTAGTATTGCCATGTTTTTGACATATTTTCAATGCAGCTTGCATATATGTAACAATAGCCAACTTATGCAAGCTCGTACCACGTGCATATATTTCAGTAAGTATGGATTAACAGGTTTCTTATGAAATCCTTATAAACACCTTGTTTTGTATGAAATGCTTTATCTAAACAGAATAATATATATAACCTATAAAAATAGCCACACAAATGTTTTTTACCAATTCAGTCTGTAGTGAGTTGATGACTTTTCAGGGTAGGGAGCAAATAATCAGAAAGTACTTAATTTTTATTTATGTCCTTCATATAAAGTATTAATGTTTTATTCTCTTTTCTTTTGGTAGCTTATAATTATTTTAATTTTTAATAAGCATGGCATATTTTAGGGTTGTTTTGGAGAATTCATCAAATGGATCCTTATCAATCGGCAATTTTGTTTGCTGTAGTGACGCTCATTAGCACTTGGTTAGTTGCCTTCGCATATAAAAACGTGAAGTTTGTTTTGAAACATAAGTAAGTATAAATTTAATAACTGTATAATGGTTTCTTTTGTTATTAAAGTGGCCACCAAACATAATCACCAAAACTGGCAAACTTAATCATAAAATCTATAACACAGAAATATCGAATAGTGCTCAAATTTTAGGTGGTGGCCATTTTAAACTTATGATGTGTGTAATGTTAGTTTTTTATCCAATAACTTGTATTCATAAAAATATTTTGCATTATTAGAAATATTAATTTTGCAGAACTTTATCTTATTATCCTTTTGAATTTCTTTTTATGGTACCTGTGTATCAGGCTTTAACGAAAGTTTCCTGCCACTGCTAATATTGTTTATGCAAAGAGTTCACTTCGCATTGGCATGTTTAATCATATTTTGTCAAACGATTTTTAGCATTTGAAAGAAAGAGGCTTGCTTTAGAACACTATGTTGTGAAATTTGTAAAAAAATATCGTTATCATTAAGTTTAAGGTGTCTGAAATGGAACTATCAGATTAGAACAGTCATTTTACTTCCAGTTCTGTTCCAAAAAGTCAGCTACAGATTAGGCACTAATGTTGTATCATATGACACTCTGAAGGTTTGGTACCGAAAGTTTAAAAAGAAGTGCTATGATATTCAAGAAGCAGAGCACTCTGCCCAGCGTACTGATGTTGATGAGGCCCACCTATGAGAACTTGTGGAAGAAAATCAGTATGCAACCTTTTGAGAGTTTGCTGAGGAGTTAGATGTTAGTGTCATGTTCATTAGTCACGCTATACATGGCATAAACTTGACGCACAAGTTCAATTGCTGGATGCCGCATGAGCTGACTCAAGCAGGTAAGGGCAGACGTGTTCGGGCCCACACTAATCTGTTTGAATATCAAAGCAAGGACAAAATTCTGGACCTAATCCTCACTTGTGATGAAAAATGGATTTACTTGAACAACACAGGCTGAAAAGGGGATTGGTTTGTGCCCGGTAAGCCCTTAACTCTCAACAGTGAGGTGTAGAGTGAGATGCTAGTCTGTGTTGATGCTGCTGTCAAGGAAAAACATCAAACTAAGTTCCGGAGCAAAAAGGTAAAGTTCCATCAAGATAATGCAGGACCACATGTGGCTCTATTCACTAGCTGGACTCTGTATATACTTGAATGGGATCTTTTACCACTACCACCATATAGCCCTGACATTGCTCCTTCAGGCATCTACCTTTTTTCACACTTGCAGCTACATCTTGCTTCCGGACATCCTGTGCTTACATTCTGCACATTACATCCGAAATGAGTTTGATCTGTTTTTGGATTTGCAGCCGCCAAGTTTCTGGGTTGAAGGCTTTGACAAACTATCAAAAAGTTGGCAGATTTGGGTGGTGATTACTACCTGCTCTAAAGGTGCTGCTTTCCTGTGTTTCTAACCTTATTAAGAATGTTTTTTTCGGAAAACTTTCATTACAGCCAGTTATTTTCCTCTTTTTGACCCCCCCTCCCAAAAAACTAAACTGTCTGCAAACAGCGAGATTTAGCACCAGTAATTGGTAAGCATGATGTTGCAACATATGTATAACACCTTTACCCTGGTAATAACTTTATAATGCTCAGTAAGCCAGTTTATTTTTTGATTATCTAACTAAATAAAGAATGATCTATAAAGATGCTAATGACCATACTGATTTTTGCAAGTTGAGCTCATATTTAAGAGTTTTAATGCTGTATCCATGACTTGTAGCTGTTAATTATGTAAATGAGTAAAGAATGATCTTTTTCTTGAAACTTCCATCGCAATTGATGAGTCAGATTTATTGAATTCTATGCCAACTTTAATTTTTGATGAGAAAATATGTCAAGTACTTTCTTTGGCTCTATTAAAACTGGTTAATTTTGAAAATATGATTAATGCAGAAAATTGCAGTTAATTGATGGCTTCTTTAATATCTGGTATTGAAATTTGTCACTTATTATACATCGTTTTGTTATATATGTTTTATTTTCTTATTTTCTTCATCTTAATATATGGACTATCATGGGAATAAAATTTAAAATAAGTAATTAAACAAATTACTTAATGAGATAATTGATAGTAATCAAGGATTAATATAATTACGATTCTTCTTAAGCATCAATAGAAATAATCTGCTACATACTCAATTTCAAATAAAACTTTTGAGATCCTTTGTAAGTGAGGGTTATTACTAGTGTTAAAATAGGTTGTTGTATTCTCTGGTTTCTTGAGCATATTCAGCTTTTTTTTTTCAACCGTATATATAAGGCATGTTCAAATGAAAGTGATTCGAAGAGCCACATGTGAAAAGTTGCATTCTATTTTTGTGAAACAAATGCGATAGTGAAGTTGTATGTACCATGCATGTATGCTCAGAAGGAGATGTGTGCTAACTTCAATCGTAAGGACGTGGCATTCATTAAAAAATGGCTGGTGTGGATGCTTTTGTGCCGAAAATGGATCAGTGAGCTGTAATTAAGTTTTTAACACTGGAAGGGTGCAAGCCAGTGAACATTCATCGAAGAATGTTGGATGTGTGTGGAGACGTGTGTGTTGAAGCCCACTGTGACGAGGTGGGCGAGAATGTTTAGTGAAGGTCGCCAGGAGACAACGCATTTGCCACAGCCGGTCAGGCGCACAAGATTGCGACAAATAAGCTGATTACGAACACTGACATGCCAATCAAGGCAAATCGATGTTGAAAATGAGTTGGACATTTTCATTGGTACTGTTCACAATATTGTCAGCAACATTCTAAAGTATTGAAAAGTTTGTTGCCAATGGGTGCCCAGCATACTGTCTGACACAACAAAAAATAGCGAATGGGCTGTAGTTTAAAGCATTTGGTGCACTACATGGCTGACGGTGACGACTTTCTGCAGCACATAGTGGCAGGGGATTAAATATGGTATCACCACTTCCAATCAGAAGGGAAATCCATCAGCATGCGATGGAAACATTCCAACTCACCTAGGCCCAAAAAATTCAAACCTCAGCACTCATCCGAAAAGATGATGTTGACGGCATTTTTCGACATTCAGGGTCCCCTATTACTGGAGTTTAAGGAGCTGCACGTCTCCATCAATGCTCAACGGTGTACCAAAATGCTTGATAAGCTGCATAAGGCTATCAAAACAAATGCCCAGGTATGCTGTTGTTAGACGTTTTCCTTCTGCACAACAATGCAAGGCTGCATGTAACCCGGGTGTATGTCAAGGCATTGACTCATAAAAAGTGGGAATATCCAGCTTACAGTCCAGATCTGTCGCTCTGCAACTATGACATCTTTGGACCGCTGAAGAAAAGACTATAAGGTCAATGCTTTAGGTTCGAGGAGGATGTAAAAGCTGCAGTTATGAACTGGTTCCATGATCAAATGGGGCATTGTTCTTCGTGGACGGAATTCGTAACCTTCCCAAGCAATGAGATGCCTGCCTTAACGCAGTGCATGATTTTTTTTAACAAACGTTGTATGCATTTCAATCATTAAATATTGCTGTTCTTATTTATGTATCTATCTCATTTTTTCCATTACATATCTCATAGATACACACCTCGAATCACTTTCATTTGAATGCCCCTCATATTTTATGAAAAAGAAACGTTCTTGGAGAAGAAGTTTTGAAATATAATAACAATGACAAATGTTATTTTTCTTCTTGTATCTATAACTGAGAAATAAGAATAAATATATGTAATTTAGTTACTGAAAATTTTATTTGAAACGTAGATGCTATTTTTTTCCTTTCCTTATATGATGTGATGTATTGTAAAGAATAATGGAATTTCTTCTATGTGTGCCCATTTATTGTTGTGGCAACATATCTTGTTAGCAATTGTAATATCTTTGGTTAAATTTTGCCATTGATTTTTCATGTTCTGTAGCTTAAGAGTCTGTATAATATTAGCTAATTTTCAAAACTTACGTATTGATGCAACTGCCTTAGTGGAAGTCGCCAAATTTTCAGAATGTGTAGAGTTTTAACAACTATGTGCATAATGATTATTTAAGTTTACAAGCAATGCTGTAATTTTTTTTGTGCTTTTATCTTGTATTCAAAGTTTCAATGTCTTTATAGTCATATAATGAATATTTTTTGTCCCGAAAAAACAGAAGAAAATGCTATATTGTTATCGAGAGCAGATTCAGAAATGTATGTATGCATGTATATTTGTACATATGTATGTGTACACACATACATTACATGCTTCATACACACGCACATATGCTTCCATACATACATTTTTTAATCCAGTCAAGGTAATCCACCTTAAAATTGCTAAAGGGAATGTTTCCTTTGAGTGCATTCTTAAGAGTGCTCTCCCTAAAATTTCCACCAGAAGGAAAACAACAAAAATCCATTTGTAAGTAAGTTTATGTAGTGATTTTAGAGGTAAATATCGAATTAAAGTGAAAATATGTGTAGTATAATTTGTATGTATGTAACAAATATATAGTTTTTCAATTACAAGTCATATGTTTTCTTCTACTAACTATTGCCATAGGTTCTAAGGTGGTTGCATTAATACATAAGAACTCCATTTTCTGTATAACGTTCTCCATGATAGCATGCCATAAAGTGTAGATAGAGGTTGAATGCGTCACTATAAATATTACAAAAAACTTAACCAATTCATTCTTTGTACCACCACTAGAACAAAAGAGCTTATACGGTAACTGTTAGCAGATTCTTGTAATTAACATCTTGGACTGCTAATTATTTAGAGAAGTCAAAATAAACTATCCTATATGCATTTTTAGCAAAATACGTTTGGAAAAATTGCCATAAAAGTGAAAGAAAAGTAAATTTCTAGAGGAAAGGAATTAAAGAATGAGTAGAATATCGTTTAGATAACGTGTGAAAAATGGACTGTTGAGTTTATCAGCTTTTAACTCTGCATTATTTGAATTATGTAATGCTATTTATGGAATCAGGTAATATTTTCATTTTTTTTTAGGTTTTAAGCTCATGAATAAAAAAACTGACTGTTGCTGAAGCAAAAGCAAATCTTTTGAAATATTTTTAGAAGTTCTCATAGACTTTGGTGGTGCATTATATGGGTTTTCAAATAAATTCTGTGTGAAAAAGTTTACAAGCTTTTTAATTTATTATTTAAAGAATCTTAAATCTTAAATTTTTTAATGTTTTGTAAATGTATGATTTTGAATATTTAATCATGAAATATTTTATAATCTTAAATTATGATTTCTAGAATTGCCGTTAAAAGAGAAGAAGCTGTATCACGTGACATTATGAGAACTTTAGCAGATGATAAAAAAATGTCAAAGAAGGAAAAGGATGAGCGGTAAGATTAGTAACTTTTATTCTTCTGTAAAAAAAAATTATTTATTTTTCAAGCATTTTAGCAGGCTAATAATTATCCAGATACTTTATGGTTATCTACACTCTCAGTTTCAAATGTTCAGCAGAATTATCATGTTTTGCATATATGTTTGAGTGTATATGCAACAGCAGCCAACTCATGTATGTGCTACACAGGTATCTGAGTACATGGGTATTTACAAGCTTTATATGTAACTGAATGATATTGTGTGACAATGATCAACACATGTGTATATGTACCATACATGTGTACCAAAGAGTATCTGTGATTGCAAAATAGGCCATATAGATTTTTCCCTTATAAATTTACCTGTTTCTTATTAAGTGTTTATTATTATTTGGGAACAGAACAATACCTATGAGGTGTAAAATAGCAAAAAAATGTTTTTCATCAGTTCACATGAGTCACTAATCAGTTCACATGAGTCACTAAGCAGTTCACATGAGTCACTAATCAGTAACTGTACATGGGGGCACAGACAATCAGAAAATGCCATTTTTTAAACTGTATCGATTTCATTTTAAGATTTTTTTAAAACTTCCTAAGAAAAAGAAGAAAGTGTTATTATTTAAATGTGTTTTAAATTAAATATGTTTTTAAATTTAAGAAATTGATATTTTTACAGGTGAAAAATGTCTTATTAGCTATGCTATACTTAATTTTGATTGTACTTACTGTGTAAGATACTTGAAGCTGTGCTTTTCATCACACGAAAGGATTTCTTGAAAGTGCTTCAGCATTTTTGGGAAAAATCCTTTGTGATGTCAAATTTTCCATCTTTATGTTATATTCCTCTATCAGTTTGGCTACTTGACTTTCTGGATTTTTGAAATTAAGTTACCAACAAGGTAAGGCATAATCAGTGTGCTGTAGAAATTTGACTGTTGAGATAATGATGAAAATTTACACTGCCTTGGTAGTAGTCAGTAATTATTTCCTGGTTACAATATTTTTTTCCAGTTTTGAGGAGCTTTTATTGCAGTAGGCAATATTTTATTCTTAACCACCTGTTTATTATGAAAGAATTGGTCCATTTCCTTTGCTGCTGCCATATATATTGAAATGGAAGTGTCTACTACCATGATTGCTAGTATTTTTTTTCCCTGGTCAATATAGCAATTTCTGTCCAGTTTTGAGTCTTTTATTTCAGTGGGCAATAATGTATTCTGAGCCATCTAATTCTTGTTAAAAATTTGTTCCAGTTCCTTCACTGCTGGTACTGATATTGAGAATGAAGTTCCATTTGGGTATCTTTGGGTTTTATTTCACTGGTGACAAAATTATAACATTCTTATAAATTTTATTTCAGAAAACTAATATTTCAGTAAAATATATAAAATTATTTTATCTAAATAAATCGTATTAAATCTTTTCCACATAAGGTATCATTCTTAGTTGGTACTCAGCACATTGTGGTAACAAGCAACAGTTGAGTGACGGAATTAAAAATTCCATCAGTGATGTTTTTTTTGGACTTGAACAAATTAGTCAATCAACTTTCATGCAATTTACTCTTACTTAGTGATAGTGCACGATTTCTGCCTGTCTGTATGTTATTTGATTGGTGTGGATTTTTGAAAAATTTAAAGTTGTTATTATATCATTATACAATATTGAACAATATCTTTTATTAGCAATGTATTAATTTTAATGAGAAATTTTGGATATATAATTTAATGAATAATGTGTTATACCATGAAATTTAGTGGTTTAGAAATGTATTCCCCCCCAGCTTGTAATATTTTAGGATTAAAAAACTCAGATTAATGTAGACATTTTCCATATTTCTTCTTGGAACTGTACTCTAATCTTGTTTTATATTTCCTGAAATTTAATTATCACTTATTGATGACTTAAAAGTACAGTAATGAAAAATAAGTAATTCTTGATGTTGTTCCCTTTTTGCTTCTTGAATGGCTGAAATATTGAGAGGCTACTGAAAATTGCCTTTTAAGTGCAAAAAATAGTTAAAAAAATTGCATAATTGCCATTATATTTGCAAGCCTGGAGGTTTAATCTCTTATCAGTAATATATTTAAATATATGTTTTTTGTAATCTTAACTTTTTTGAATGTAATAGAATATGCAGGATATAGCTAGATGCTTGTTTCTAAAGGAGTTTTGAGAATTAGCTGAGCCCATCTAGCAGTTAGCGATCTCATCACCAAGGATGTTATTCTGAGTGCGTCAAGGAGGCTGATCAACTTTACAGCTATGAAGATGGGAGAAAAGACAGTATGCATACAGCCAGGGCTCACACTATACTTTTTGCCACCCAGTGCAAACTCCGCAAACCCAAAATTCTGCTACCCTGGCCCTTTTTAAATTTTAAAAATGTTTTCGCCCTTGAATTATGCTGCCTGATGTGGTTGCATTGATAGCACATGTTCTGGTGCCGGCTCTGCATATAGCCTGATCATATGTGGGAATTCGTGCTACATCTTTATATCGGGTTAAAGGTCGAGCTTTTGCTAATCTCAGTAGTGTGCCTGTTGACAAGTAAGAGAATATCAATAAATGGACTTGAAAATACTATGTCATAATTTCTTATGTGGTTTTCCATGCTTAATTTCTTAACACGTTGAACATTGGCTGGGTTTTCTTTAAAAAGAGGAAAGATCTTACTCTGATTGTATAGCCATTTAGTGGCTATCCTCAGTTTATCTCATTATTTCTCATGAGCATCTCCTCAGTGATTGCCGTTTTGAGGCATGCAGTTGTAAATCAACCAGAATAATACACAGTCCTCTCTAATATTGCCTCCTTATCTCCAATGAATATTCTGCAATTTTTTTTTTTTTTGCCTTTAGCAATAAAATTTGAATAATTCATCTTGTTGGCTGTGTGTCATCTAGGCTCTGATTACTGACATTATTGTATTAGTATGCTGTTGATACCACATTAAATAGATCAATAGCCTTACTATTTTGTTTTTGATTGTACTGTTCAAAGACTAAATTTTTAACTGTCCGTCATACATTTTGATTTTAGAATGGGTGCATAATTAAGAGCATGCAGTATAATAGAGAATGTATAAATGAAAAATTATCTCTTATGAAAAGTGAAAATTAATTATTTTTAAGTTTTTAGCCTTGTTTTTCTTTATATATGTATACATATATGCATGTCAGTACTTTTTCAAAAATTTTTGTTTCAAAGTTATTTAAACATCAGAGGAAATCTAAATTTATTCACTGTTGAGCTTATGTTTAGATGCAATATTTTTGCATTGATTGTAAGAATATGTACAATGACTATATTCAGTAACTGTGTGCATTGTGTTCAGGGATTTAGAAAATGGAATTTATTTTAATGTACTATTCTTATTTTTTTATTATATATTGTAGAAATCCTGATTTTCTTAATTCAAGAAAATGTTTATAATTTCAGAATCTTGTGGAAAAAAAATGAGGTTGCGGATTATGAAGCAACAACCTTTTCCATATTCTACAATAATGCTCTATATTTGATGTTGATAATCTTGCTGTCATTTTATTTCTTGCGTTCATTTGCATCCAGCATGTATCCTTTCCAAAATATTTACATATAATATGTTTTTTGTTATTATTTTTATGTAATGTTTTGTTTTTACTTTCTAATTATATATACCCTACTTCTGAAAAGTTTCTAACTATGGCATCTAATTTTTCATCAAGCCAAGATTCGAGAGAGAACAGCCATTTTCGTAAAGGTGGCTCACTAAGAATTGTGTAAAACAGTAATCTATTAACAATGTCGAAAATGCAGGAAATATTAATAATAAACCACTTACCCCCCTTTTTTTGTGTTGTTCCCTCCATGTGTGCAGTGATCTGTTTTAGCTTCAAAAAAGATTAGTGATTTACAGAAACACGGCAGGAAGTACAACTTCGCACTGCACACTGTGTCGTTCTCCCATATATGCAAAGATCTTTTTTGGCATTACTCACACTGTTGTTTTCCCATGTACACGGTGATCTATTTTTACTTTTAAAAAAAATTGGAGTATTTCACAAGTTCACTGCCAATGCAGAAAATTTTATCCATAAAGTTTTATTATTTACAGAGTACAGCCTTGTGAAATGCAAATGTTTTCAATCTCTATTGTTAGGCAAAATGTCATATTTCTGAAAAAAATTCACTTAGTGCAACAAAAACAAACTTTAATGACCCTCGAATTTGAAGATGAAAATTGACCTGTTTGCTGTGCGCATGCACATATTTGGGTTTCCATATGAATGCAATAAGTATGTTTTTATCAATGTCATTAGTTGCTTGTTTTGGTGACTTTGTTTTTTATTATGAAATATTTTATACTTTTTGCAGAGTTGCCAACTCTCTCGATTTCTGACCACACTTCCACCAACCCGATTTTTAACAAATTTCTCCCGACTTTCTCTTATTCTTAAAAGTTCTCGCGATTTTTATGTAGCTTGGCTTAATACTTCACTATTTGCCCCCCAAAAATGATTTTTGGTGTCTGAAAGCATTTGTTTTTCTCTAGATGCCTATAAAACAAACCGAAGTCCTTTCATCACTGAGATATGGCATGTTTCTGCTTTGTGTATGGAAATCCGAGACATGTGTTTGAAAATGCATCCACAAAATAAAAATGTAAGGCTCTCCCAAAATAAAAAAATTCATATGACAAGGTACACATTTTCCAATTATTGTAATTTTATCGCATGATGAATGAATATTTATATTTTTTCTTTGGACCTTGATAAAGCTTTTTGCTTTTTTGTGCACTCTATTTTGCCATCATACGATGTTCTCAACATAATTCCACAGTGCAGAATTACATTAATACATGTTTTGCAATCAATAATTAGTGATCTGGTTAATAAGTATTTAATGATTAAGGAAACTGATTAGAGTATTTTTTAATTATTAGAAGGCACAAGTAATAAAACTGCTTTTCCCCCCCATACATGTAAGTAGTTTTGCATTATTTGCATTTAAGAAATAATAACTGTACTTTCAGGTATTAATTAGATAACATTTAAATTTAATTCAGAATTAAAAGTATATTGTCTTTCTACATATTTTTATTTAAAAATCTTTTGTCATTAAGAAAATTCTCCCAATTTCTTAAAAAAATCACATGATTTTTGACTGTCGTAGGTTGGCAAGTATGCTTTTAAAATAATGTATGTACACTTTTTATAAGGGGATGTCATATTTTAAAATTTAGGTTTTTGTTACTTTGCCATAAAATCAGCAAAATTATTGATGACTAAATGAAGAAGACTTCTAAACCCTGGATTTAATTCCTTGCCAAAGAGATTGGCTGCATGGTATTTTTAGGGTTCTCTCTATAGGGGTTTTAGGGTGAATACTGTTGTGTACATATGAGTTCGTAATGGATTGAATACACAAGTCATTAAAAAGTTAGTAAAATTTATTCTTTTCATAAATAAAACAAAATGCTGAAATATTTCATCAGCGATATTCGTACAATATCACAATATCTCAAACGTTAAACAGAACTCAGTTCAAAACAGAGAAATTAATTCAATCTCAGTGAATTCGCTACAATCAATAACAGCTTTAAGTAAACAGACAGTTCGCTTAAAACAATAGCAACTGAGCTGAGGTGTTTTAATTCGGCTTTTAAAAGCTTTTTAATTATTCACTAAAACATTCTGGTAAAACCTATTTTCTCGATTTTGTGAATGGTAACAGCAATTACGAGATAGTTATTTATTAATAAAATGGTTATGAAATGACAAACAAACCAATGATTCAAACAGTGAAACAGAATTCTTTCAGCAAGATATTTGTCCAGCTCATTATTTCAGTGATCATTTGTAACAGTACCTTGGCCTAAATTTGTACGAGAATAACGAGATGACATACATATTATTGTGACATTTCCTTATGGGGTTTGTAAAGGTCTTTACAACTATCATTAATGCTGATGATGGCTTTGGTTGACTGTAGTATACTGATATGTGAGACACAAAACAGATTATTGCATATATATATCTGCCATTTCAATGTAATAAAATTTGATGTGAAGGTACTTAATGTACTATTACAACCATCTTAGTAGAAGTAGCCAAATTTTCAGAAAGTGCCAAACTCTGTAAACCATGCTCATACAATCATTACAGTCAAGTAACTCCTTCAATCATTACTGTCAAGCAACTCTGCTCTTTTCATATGCATTCTATTTTGTTGTATTCCAAGTTCCAGCAGTTTTTGTACACAAATCATGATATTTTTTGCCTTGAACTTAGTTTTAAAATACGAGCTTGTGTAATTCAACAGTGATGGAAGAGACTACGGTAAAATTTCGGCAGTAATACAGAATTTTGCTGAAATGTTTCTAAAGGGAACAACGAGTAAATGTGTTTTTTAGATAGCTGTTGCCGAAGATTGCACAAAACCGAGTCCCCACAATTCTGACTTTTTTTTTAAAGTGAAAACAGATTGCTGTGTATTTCGAGGGAAGAATTAAAAAAAAAATTACAGAATTATTTGAAAAAGAATGCAAGTGTTTTATTTTTTTAATGTTTAACATAATCTTTATTTAATAATTCAAATTTAAATTGCTAAAGAATGTTTTCCTATGCTGATATTATTTACCAAACTTACTATAAATATCGATAGTTTAAGAATTTTTCCAAAATGGAAGACACGGAAACTACCAACTTGCACATGCTAAATGTTTCATCCATAAAAAATTGCCAAATTGCACCAAAATGGTTACGATAGTATGCAAGTATCAAATGAATTTAAAAAATATTTTATGGAATTTTGAATATCATTTAATGTTACGTGGTATAATACTATTCAAATTATACATAATAGTTTTATCTTAAATACACTTCAAACTGTGTATGTTCAACTTACAAGAAAGATGGCAATTGCAAAAAACTTTTCACTGCTTTTTATTTTCAGATAAAATTGTTTTTGTGTAAAGGAAATTTTCTTATTTACGATTTGCAAAGTAATTCAGTTTTTATTATAAAAACTATGTTGAGGTATTAGTCATTTGCATAACTACTTGAATTTATCAAATGTTTATCAATGCTATTATTACTTAACAGTTTCTTCAGAAATTATATAGTCTCAGTTGGAGCTGCAGGAGGATTATTAGCCCTCTTCTCTACCAGCTCAAGTTAAAAGCATTTATTTCATGTTTTGTAATAAAATAAACGCTCAATTTCTCTTTTGTCTTAATTTTTTAAAAAAGGAAAACATCCATCCAAACTTCTTTGAGGTGTTGAAAATATAAACTCTGAATTTTCAGATGGCAATTTTTTCAAAAATATTTTTCAAAATTTACGACAGTCAAAAAGTTAGTTGCACTGCCTAAGAAAACAAAACAGGAGCAAAATTTTACGATAGCTTTATTTATATCTTAAAGTTCCATTCAAAATCTATATTTCAATGTAATTACCTCCGTTATTTAAGCATTTGTTGAGGCATGGTACAAGTTTTTCGATGCCTTTTTTTAAAGAAATCCCATCTAATAACCATTGTCAGGCTGCAGCTTTCAGTTCGGCCTCCAAATGGTACTGTCACTTTGAAAGTTCTTGTTGCATGGGACCCAACACATGGAAGTCAAGAAGGGAAAGATCTGGACTTTAAGGAGGGTGATTCTACACTTCCCACTAAAACTTTTTCAGAAGGTCACACATTTGTTTTGCTGCATGTGGTCTTGCATTGTCATGCAGAAGCACAATGCCATTCAACAGTTTACCTGGCCGTCGATTTTTAAGCGATTGTCGCAATCGTTTTAGTGTGTCACAATAAGAAGATGCATTAATTGTGGCACCCTTTGGCATGAACTCTGTATACACCACGCCTTCTCCGTCGAAAAACAGCGTCATCACCTTTTCTGCAGGTGGAACACTTTGACACTTTGTTTGTGTTGGGGAACTGCAATGTTTCCACTCGAGCTGCGTTTCGTTTCGGGTGAGAAGTGGTGAATCCATGTTTCATCTGCAGTAAAAATTTTGTCTCAAAACTCATTTCCTTCCATTTGGTCACATTGCAGAAATGCAAATGTTCTTTCAAAATGCTTTCCTTTATGTTCCTCTGTCAATAGACGTGGGACCCGTCGAGCACAAACTTTACGAAATTTAAAGTGATTGGCAATAATTTTATGCACACTTCCATGAGAAATATCCAATTAATTTGAGATTTTGTCTATCGTTATGCGTCTGTTTGCAAGAATGCATTCATTCACGCAAGCAGCGATTTCTGAATTTGTTGCAGTTGATGGTCTTCCTTCGCACTCGGTGTCGTCAATATCTGTACATCCATTCTCAAACATGTTGCACCATTTCGCGATATCTTGACGTGACATTGCATTTTCACCGTACACTTGATGCAGCTGCCCATAACTTTAAATTTCAGCGCATTTGCACCTTTTTGCCCACAAAAAAGGAATTGCAGCATGCATTTCCAATTTGGACTCTATTTGCAGCATTTTCACCGTACACTTGATGCAGCTGCCCATAACTTTAAATTTCAGCGCATTTGCACCTTTTTGCCCACAAAAAAGGAATTGCAGCACGCATTTCCAATTTGGACTCTATTTGCAGCTGTCAGGACATGTTTGTGACTGATTATCAGAAAAACTAAACTTGCCTCGAGGAAACCGCTATATCACGTGATAAAGGTACGTGTCTGAAGTGTTGCATTGCCACACAGTGTCATCCAAATAGTCTTAGACGGAACATATTTACACAATAGTGCAACAAACTTTCTGACTGACCTACATAGCTGGCAGGTAATATTCTATGTGTGTGTTAAGCTGAGACAGATATATATATATTCCTGTTTTCTGCCCATGAATTTACAGAATGAGAAATAGAATTATTTTGTCTATCTTATTTCTCAAATGAATCACATACATAGAAGGCATACATACTAAACATAGATTTGTCTTGATGCCAAATGAGCTTTTTCCTCAAAGAGTGAGAGGGAAAATAAAAGGTAAATACTTAATACTTTGACACTATTACATTACCTTATTTATGTGTATTTTAATTCTTATTTTGAAGTTGTGTTATTAATGGAGTACACATATATTATATAAAAAAGTTTATTATGAAATATCTCAAAATCATAAATATTAAACTTGGAATTCATGTGCAGATTTGAATATGGTGGTAGAAAAAGGTAACAAAACTACAAGGAAAGGGAATCTTCCAAGCTCATGATTGAGATTTTGTCTGAGGTGTTTTTAAATTCAAAAGGACTCAATTCGAGAAAGAAATTCTATTCATATCTTTTCCCTCATCCTAAAGATGCTTCATATCTTTTTTTTTTTTAAAATTATTTAAAGGATATAAGGCTGAAAATTCACCTTTTCAAAGTGTTGAATCCAGTCGTTAAAATTAAGGTAGTATAGAATATGAAAATTTGGAACTCGCCTAGATTTGTTACGGAAGTATTATAGGAGTTAAATACATCTGTAACAAATCTAATAATTTCTCTAACAAATCTCATAATTTTCTCTTATTCTGTAAGAAACATAATTTTGTAAATTACCTTATGAAGTAGTTCACAAAATTATATGTCTTACGGAATAAGAGAAGAAGGTATAGCTACCATAGATGAATATTCACAAAATACACACCTTCTTATGAAAATATAAACTCCAGTTTTATTTATAATGGTAATAAGACCGTTTTAATAAGTGCTTCATTTGAAAATCTTTGTCAGAAATGAATAATGTAACAAAGTAAAAATGCTAATCAATGGAAAAATATTTTATGTAGTATGTGAATGGCAGTGATCAATGAAACCTTGTTATAGGAAGCAGTAAAATCTGTTATTTTAGGGTTTTTAAATTTAGGTAATTTTTCAGACTTATGTGATGAAACAGGAAGGGATACGTAAAACATTTTTCGAAGGTATATTTGAACTTTGACTATAAAATGGCAGGTAAGCACAGGAAATGCAGTTTTATTGCTTGATAATTGCACTGAGCACAAAAAGGAGCACTACATGCCTTTATTACCACCAGTTAAAATAATTTTTTTTTCATTATTATCTGTAAGTATCTGTATCTTCTTTTAGATCAAAATATTTAAATGCCACTGTTGAAACAATTTAGTTTGCTCACATACATTTTAAGAACAGCTCAGAAAAGTATTTTAACAGTCTCAGAATTAGCTCATATTTTGTGGGAAAATGTACATCATAATGGTAAAAAATCACATCTGTAAAAATGATTTTAGCATATCTGAGTATTGTGACACTGTTAGCATGTTGATTTAGAATGTCTGTGATCTAACATCGGTTTTAGAACAGACTTTTTAAATGGAACATCTTGGAATTATCTGATATGTTGACTATGATTTTATTATATATTTTTTTCGGGCATTTTACATTTAATGGCTTTTTCAGATGTTTAAATTGTGTCCAAATTATTAGAAAATAGAAGAGTAAATGATTTGAATAGTGCTAGTAGAGGTGATTCAAATTAAGTCCAGTGGCTCAGGTCTTGTGTTAAATCTGATGAAATTCACATTTTAAGCCTGAAGAATGTATTCTTGCAAAAAAATATTGACAGTTTAGAGGAATTAATTTTAGTTTGATTTTCAAACAAAAAGGAAGAAGAGTCAGTTTAGGTCGGATAATTAAAATTATGTATTTGGAAAATGTAAGTTTTTATTTTTTTATTGACCTTTTTTAGGTATTATTTTCAAAGCAAATCTAATGAATTTTCACTACTGTTTTTATGCTAGAAACAGAATCAACTAAATGCATTAAATTTTTGCAAAGTATTGAACATTGGCTAAAAAATTTTAACTGTGATGAAAAACATTAAAGTAGTCTAAATTTTTTGATAAAGAATAAGTAATAAAACAATTTGAAACATTTGGTATTAAAACAGTTCTAGAGAATGCCGAATTTTCATGCAACTCGTTCAAAGGTTCTGAAAGTCTATATCAAGATTGGAAAGAATTTAATATTTCTTTGTGTTGTTGTTTAGAATAATATGAATTAGATTTGTATATGAGTACAACCTCACTCAGACTGATTCAAGCAATGAGGCAACAAAAATGAATCATCCATTAATCTGTACATGCAGGAGTCCATATATTTCTCTAGTGACCACTAAAAACAAAATATAAGTGAATTTTGAAGGCCAATTAATAGTATATATTTTTTATTTACCTGGTAAATGCCAACTTCCTGGTGCACTGACTAGGTCAGCTTAATTTAATGGGTACTCAAACCTAGTAATGTGAGGTGCATTATGTTTAAAGCTGTCATCATAGCAAAACTTCATTCGGCTAGAACTTTGTGTAGGATTTACATAGCTAGGCTGCTGTCTTCATTTGATAGCTGGAATTGGAATAAAGTAAAAATTATTATTAGTATTCTGCTATCTGATAAAGGGAAAGATACCAATCAGACTTAAATGGAACTTGCATGTTGTCCTTTTAACATGGCACGAGGAAGTCATCTAAAACGACGACTCCATGCACTGTATGGTTCTTACTGCCAGATTAGGGTTATACGCAGTTTGAACATTCCATGCATGTACAAAATGCTGACCCTGGTCCGAGTGATAAAATTTTAAACACTGGGCTGCAAGCCAGGTTCAAATCCCCATGAATGGACTGGTTGCATGGGCGTTTTTTTAGTTCTCTCAACTGTAATGTGGATATGAGCCAATTTCTATTAGAAAATTCTTTTTGAATGTATCCCTCCTGTCAGGCTATCTGGCCTTTGCGGACTTCACTATCATCAATGAAACCAAACCCTTTCATATGACTAATTGTATTGAAATCTTTGCAAG
Source organism: Stegodyphus mimosarum (assembly GCA_000611955.2). Lineage (NCBI taxonomy): Eukaryota > Metazoa > Arthropoda > Arachnida > Araneae > Eresidae > Stegodyphus > Stegodyphus mimosarum. The sequence goes on along the minus strand of KK118691.1, from coordinate 94,303 downwards.
CAATATATCTGCAAGACTGGAGATTATGTTTTTTATTATTTGATACATATTTTTAAGTTAAGGAAATAATTATACATAAGGTATATTCTTTTCGATTTGTTTGTCTTAATATTATTGTATTATTACTGAAAGTTAACAATTTTATAATAAATTTTCAGTTTTTATAACAAATAAATAAGAACTATAAAATTCAGGGGAAAACACAGTCAGTAGTCAATAATAATAGGTTATGGTGAATAACAATCATCAGTATTAAGAGATGCAAGAAGTATTTTCTTCAGTTTCCCCAACATCTAAATATTTAGCATAAAAATGGCGAAAGTATAGTAAAGATTCTATAAGGCTGCGTTCACACGGCAGCATAAAGGGTATAAGTGGTTTAAGCCGAGCTGCGTTGCCAAGGCAAACAGTCGGTGCTAGGTCTCAAAATCTGGTTTAGGGCTCTTGGCGTAAGGGCCTGGTCTAGTCTAATCTGGACAACTATTGCTGGGATATTGCCAATTATGGGCAACTTATCCAGCTCACTGAGGAATTGCACAGAGCCTCTGACGTGCAATTTCCTTAAATTAAATAAAACTAAATACGTGGTATGAAGGAGATGCCGTTTGCACCGCAAGGTTGCAATAAACCAAAGTCCTGCAAAGTAAACCAAATTTCCTTAGACAGAAGTCCTAAATAAAATCCTGACTGCGGCAGAGCCGCGTAAGTACATGTCTGCCTTCTAACCAGTGCACATGAAAGTAACACAATTTATTAAACTTTAATTATACAATACAATACTGAATTAATACATGAAATATAACATACAAAATGATAACAAAAATTTAAATTCTTGATTAAATATGATAACTAGGATAAATAACGAAAGCCTATTTACATATGTACAACTTGAAGCAATGCTCTAATAACTACTAAGTTAGGAAATTCAGATCCCTTAGTAAGTGAGTCGTATATGGCCCGATGCTGTAATCCTCATCTAAGACTATGCAGTCTAGAACATGGAAAGGTTGAAGATGCTTACATAATAAGGCAGATTTAAAGAAATTGGCATTCATGATGATTTACATATTCAGTCCTCAGGTCTCTGTGTAAGGTCTCATTAGATACGTAGAAATGAGCATTTGCGATAAGTCTTAAGACTTTGTTTTGCGTAATCTGAAGTTTTTCAACATCTTTTTTAGAGTAAGCCGCCCAGGCCGGCGAAGCATAAGAGAAAATGGGCCTTATGACAGCAATATATAAATGCCTTTTTTTACTACGCTTGAATTTCTTCCAATAAGTGGGAGTAGGCAAGTAATTACACTTAATGCTTTGCTTCTGACACGGTTAATATGGTCTTTCCAAGTTAGCTTATTATTGAGTGCCACTCGTAAGTATGTAACCTTAGATACCAACGGTACCTCAGTGCCAAATAATTTAATCTTTTCATTAACTCTTCTACATCTTTGTTTTCTTCTAATAACTAATAGTTGGGATTTTGCCGCATTTATCAATATACGCCAACGCGTACACCAGTTTTCAATATCAGGCATGTAAGTCTGCAGGGCACGTATCGCAAGGCCGGCCTTAAGTGATCTGGTAGCGATGGCGGTATCATCCGCTTAACATCCCAGATATTGTTGTCTCGTGAATCTATCCCTGGGAAAATCTGAAACGTAGAATGCATAGAGAATCGGGCCCAGACTTGATCCCTGGAGGACCCCTGCACCCAGTCTCATACCATCCGAGCTGTCTGTACCAATTGAAACAAAAATTTCTGTCTTGATAAATGAGTATATAATCCTTATAATTTCTCTATTAAAATCAAGTTGTACTAATTTGAATATTAGCTCCTCATGCCAGACGCTTTCGCCACGTCTAGCGTGAGTAAGGCGACACGCTGTTTTGTATGAAGGGCTTTACCAATATACTCCATCAGTCTAACCAGTTGCTTAGTAGTGGATAAACCATTACGGAAACCGAACTGTTCTGGCGGTAGTTTCTCCATATGAGGTTGTAGTTTTCTTAAAATTATTCGTTCGTATATTTTCCCTAAACCGGGGAGGAGACTATGAGGTCTGAAACCATCCGACCGGGTGGTGTCCTTTCTTGGTTTTGGAATTAAAATCACCTTTGCAATTTTCCAGCGAGAAGGAAAATACAATTTCTCCAAACATGCATTAGTATATCAATATATGTATTTAAAGTATTCTCAGGTAAGTGCTTAATAGTTAGATTTGTAACTTCATCATGCCCTGGGGCTTTCTTCACTCTTAATTGTTTAATAATCTCTTTAACTTCCAATAAATTAGTGCTCTGAATGGGATTTCTCGCCGTAGGAGCGTTTAACCAGTCCTGCACAAAGTGCCTTACATCATAGATAAATTGTGGGTCGCTTGGTTGCTCATGCGGCGTAAACGGTGCTGATAAATGTTGCGCAAGAATCTCCGCTTTATCAGCACTGGTCAGTTCAATGCTGTCATTATGATATATTGGTTTGTTAACAGTCTTTTGAAGTTTCAATCTGCGGGCAAATGCCCAAAATTCAGTGTTTGGTTCGTTAAGTTGCATAATTTTATCTTCCCACATATTTCTTTTATGCAGGCTAATATCATTTTTAATCTCTGTTTAATTTATTTGTCTTCTTAATTGCGGGTCCCAAGTTGTGTTGAAACGTTTTCTCATTCTATTTCTATTCTTGATTTTTTCTCTTAGCTCCTTGGGCAATAAAGAGCCTGGTTTAGGGGTTTTTTCAACTTTAAGCCCACTTGGGAAAGTGTCGACCAATCAGAGCGAAGCTAAACGAAGCTGCAACAAGCAGAGCAAACGCGGGAAATCGATCGAGCGGGAACGCTGTACAGATCCATGCTTGCGCAAATTTAGCTTCTGTCATTGGCTACAGCTTAGACCCCATCTCGTAGGTGTGAACGGATCTCCCGTATTTTATGCCCTTATGATTATGCCTCTATGCCCCCGTCTGAACGCAGCCTAATATTTGTCTTTACTTGGTTAGGTAACTATGATCTAAATGCACTATGTGTTGAAGGTGAAAAATAGTAGCTTAAACCCCATGTTATTAAAAGTAATCACCTATATTTAAGAGTGAAAAGTATTAAAGTATTGTCTCCAGAAGTAACCAGTTAGTATTTTTATCTTTATTGGCTTCTTCTTTTCGTATTCCTCACCAGAATGCAAATTAGCTTTGATTGTATTTAAGCTGAGAGTTTTGTGTCAAAGGGAGAGAGTTTCTGGTTCTCTCTGTTGCTAGTTTTTTGCTAGCTATTTTCCAGCTAATATTCTAGCTTTGGCTTTTCGTTAGCCGATTGCTTTAAACTTGTACGCCGTAAAATAACCAAGCCAGTTTATTTTAGTGAATTTGTATGTCTTTAGACTACGTTATCAGCATTTGAATTTATTGTCTGTTATTTCTTAATCTGAATAGCCATTAGTGTTGGTTTTTGTGTGTAGCGAAAATTGTGCCCTTCTTTTCAAATTAGACTAAAAGAAAAAAGGTTAATTAAAATATTCTTCAGGATTTGGTGAATATTTGAGACGTATTGATAATTCGCTATCCTGTCTAATAGGATCTGCAGAATTTAACTTTAGTTTCCAGTTTAATAGCAATCTTGCAATTTTAAGGGATAGCAAAGTATAAAAATCTTGTTTTCTTCATATTTATCTAAAATATAATATAACTTAGGCTATAAATTTGCTTCCATTTACCTTTTATAAAACATTCCCTACTTTTCTATGAAATTTTTGTTTTATTTTTAGCGAAAGGAAATACTCGCACCTCATGAATAAGTGATTTTGTTTAGTAAAAGACATTAAACATTTGTTATGAGACAAACTTCGTAAATTTGATTGGATTCAATAAGGTTGTGAAAATTCAGTTTTAAAGTATCATTGCACTTTAGAGATATAAATTTTGAAGTTTGGTAAATATTCCTAATTTTCGAAATAATATTCTGTCAGTACCTTTTAGCAAGAATACATAAAAGCAGAGTTAATTTTCTTTTCTAGATGCAAATTTAGCGCGTAATTGTCTAAAACTCTTCTAAACGAAAGAAAAAAAATAGTTGCAACAAGAGAAAAAACATCATATTAGAGTGTTTTTAACGCTTACATGTTTTTAATACTTTTCGTGATGCACCTGCCATACCTTTTGCCCCCTGTGAAAGAGAAGCCAAATACATGACGAGAATTAGTGATAGCACCATCTGGGGTTATGTGGGCGTGCATGTAAACAAAAATAATTAAACAAATAACACACATATATAAATATGGGATGTGGTTGTACTTTCGAACTACAGCAATAGTCTCATTGAAAGCGACAGTGATTAATTACGAAAACATACGAACATAAGAGACGTAATTAACATGAAGATGATAAATAAAAAGAAATAAGAAGAAAAAGTCGGCCCATGGCATCATAAAAAAAGGGGGCGCACGGAATAACATCGTAATAAGAATTCAATGTTCTTTTAGTTTTATAAACTTTATCGTTGCTCATGTCTTTCTGAGAAGTGGTCACATGATCTTGCGCTTTCTCGTTGGGGAGCGCGTTGCCATGCTTATAAATAAAAAGAAACATGCTATCACATATTATTACAATAGTACCACCAAAATGCGTGGCAAGTGCCTAAAAGTACTAATTTTTTATGTCTGTATTTAATTGTATAAACGGCAATAAGGTAAAAATGCACTTATTGAGCGCCTGTTTTATCAAAATATCCCCAAAATGTCATTTCTGAAACATTAATATTAAAGCAGTGAAATATACTAATGCTTTTGTACCAAATCTCAGGAGGCAAAACCCTCTAGCACTATTCCCCAGTCCTAAGACCACATCATGTACAAAGTCTTTGCGAAAAAAGTATATATACACTTTAATGACAGAAAAATTCTTTATTGTGTGTTAGTACCGAACTTAATTACAGGTTAATAGCATCATTACAACTCACAGGTTAGATTAAACTTAATACAATCTTCTACACTTATACTTGTGTAGAACTTCGACTGTTCAAAGTGTCAGAGTGGTGGCCATTAGTAGCCAGACACATAGCACAACGGCGAGTGATTGTTTGAACAACATTGGTAAATATGTCCGCGTAGGTTGCTGCACATATCGTTGTAATTTCTTGAGGAAGCGCTTTCAGCATAACCGATTTCCTGGGCTACACTACATCCTTCAAGGTTCTTCAGTGTCATTTTGATTCATTATCATAATGCCATATGCCGCATACTACAAGGATGAATGGCCCGACATGTGTTGAGTAAGCACTATAATACATATTATAACGATAATTCAATTTAACTTCGAAACCAATATCCAGATACCATCTTAAAATGTGTATGTTTTTTTGAGGAACTCTGTATTAAGTAATATAAAAATGCTGAATTTTATTTTCTCCTTTTGTACGTTTAATTAATTTTTCAAAATAATATTTAAAAAATCTATTTAAAAACTTTTTTTAAGTTTTTTTTTTAATTAGGTTGACACAACTCTTTCTTGTTAAACTATGAATTCATTCTCTATTTAACCTTAACCTAATTTGCATTATGGTGACGGGCAATAGAAGAAAGAGATGGTGAAGGAAAGATTAACAATAAAATAAGTATTAGCTAAAATAACTTCAAAAATCATCTATTTAAAACTTATACTTTTGTTTTGATTCCATTTTCTAAAGTCAGAACCTTTTGACGCAGATTGCAGATTTCAGGAAATTTTTTTATTCACCACCACTTGACACAGCACATTTAAGACTGAGATTCTTAAGCGTCAAAACAGTTTCAATGTCAATAAAACTTTCATTAATTTATCAATATTAATAACAATGATTTTATCAGATTGATTCCTAAGCTGATTTTCAAGATTTTCTGTCTCGTGTGTAATAGTAAAACAAGAAATGTGTTTTTAATAACATTTAAACGAACGTAGTCGTGAACTCAAAAAAGCTGACAATTTAAGAAGACATTTATGGATCTTAGAGATAATCTGTAAAAGCTGCTTCACTGCAATATGATTATCGATGCACAGAAACAAAATATACAGGTTGCTTTGCTTAACAGTAGAAGACCTGATGATCAAATAGTATATCTTAATATTGAGAATCAGCTTAACACTGAGAATGTTTGTTGTGTAAATATATGAAATATCGTTAATATATGATTAATTGTACTGAATACTTTCATAGTATGTTTGAATAAAATGTTTTATAACTAATCAAATGTTTCTCCTTGTAACAATCAAAAGATTTCATATATTGATTGATTTTATATTGATTTCATATATTATAATATTTAGAATATCTTTACATTTTAATCTTACTTACAAAGTTAAAATTAGATCAATGTCGATGATGCAAATTTAAATGTTAAAACTATACGAAAATGGAATACTAACATTGTAATCTTGTTTGCAAAGATAACATTTGATCAATGTAAATTTAAAGATTAAAAATATATGGAAATAGAATATTTTACAGGTACCGTTTTGTAAAAAGAATCAATAATAGCTAGAGCTATATCAAAGATACCCAGAGAATGTTTACGAATTTAGAATAATCTTCATGGACGTTGATCCTGAATAATTTAAATTCTTGTTAGCATCTGTTCTACAGTAAGGGATTATAGTCCAAAATAGTCAATGTGGGTCTGTATTTTAAATGATGCAAATATTCATGTTACAGAATTTTTAAATTTAAAAAATTAGTTTAATAATTACGAAATTTGACTTTTTCCTCCTCTGCCCGCGGTCGTATTTAATAAGAGTTTATACTCATTCTAGAAAATGAAATAAAAATTTCGACTCACGTACAGCAAAAATTTTGGTGAGTCATTTAGTTTATTCAAATGAGGTATTCAAAAAGTTATTAGCTTAAAAGTCAAGTCTGGAAATTTTACGATCTTTTAATGAGGGAGCGGTTAAAATGTAACATAGAATAATTCGAGGTTTTTTTTTCTTATTTCTCATTAAATAACATTCTTTTGTAATTTACTAGAGCATAATACTGCTAAATTTATAATTATTTTATTTGTTACGCCGAAAACATTTTCACGTACGTAATTTAGGAGTTTTTAAATGCGAAAATACGTTAATAATATTCTATGCAATTTTATTACTTTAGAATTATAATCGAACAGTCGTACGAAAAAGAAAAAAATTCGACTAGAAGTATTCTTTCTTCTCTTTTAATTTATGTAAGCAATGTTATGACTTGACTATGTGGCAATACTAAAACTTCCATTGTTTTCTCGCACACGAATTCTGTGAAATTTTGTGAAAAAAATTTCGTTTTGCAAAACGTGTGTATTGATCAAAACGTTTCGCAATAGTTCTGCATAGACATTCTCGCTACTTAACCGATTAACAATAAAACGTTTTATAAAATCGCATCTCAAACCTTTCTCTAAATTGATATTTCATTTGTAATTATGTACAAATTTAAATATTTAACTTTTTAGTTTGTGAGCTAATTATGAATGCGATCTCAAACTTTAAATGTCTTGGCCAAATTTTATTGGATAGGTATCAAACCTTATGTTTTATTTTAGGAATGAATGTACATATATACTGAATTTAAGTATAGGGTTCGTAGAGCGGGATAAAAAGTTAGATTTTCAAGTTTAAGAATGTTATAACACGAATATTTATTTAAATCATTTTTGTAATTGGAATTCTAAAAGGAGAAAATGTGAACATGAATATAAATAAGTTAATATTTATTAATATCAGATGAAGCGCAACTGCACATAGCATGAGTGGGCAATTAATTTTGGAATAGCTTGTGAGTAAAAATCCAAACTGAGGAAGGTTAGATTAGATTGATGAAGGTATAACTCGCGAGTGTTCTCAGTCTTCGAGATGGACCTTCGAAAATAAACTGGTTCGTATTCATGTTACCAATGGGAGAAAACATGAAAACTTTTATAGTCAGCTTATTTGTGAGACTTGGTCGAACTGTCAATGTTTAGCGATCCTAATACGTAGCCACTGGTGGATGCAACGGAGAGAAGGAGCAAAGAGGAAGAGATCAACTGTATCTTGTGAGAAGTGCGGGTGTTCATAGAGATACTGTAAACTATAAATAACGGAGCAGTGGTAGCTGTAATTCGCTTCTGAATGGAACTATTGAGTGCACTGCGAAGTGCTATGTTTATATCCAATTGGCGGTAAACATATTATACATCCTCGCAAAAGTTTGTTTTGAATAAAGTCATGTGGAGTTTGCTTTATAGAAAAAAATAAGAAAAATTCTTTTAAAAACACTTCACCCCCTTTCAGTTTACTATCTTTGCTTTACGAGAAAAATTGCTGTTTCCGGAATTATTAGATTACTGTCTGTCCGTTTTACAGTGAAAATTGCATTTTTGTTTTCCCATTACTCGTGTTGTTTCCTACACTATTTTCTTTGTCTTGTATATAAATTCTTACAAGTTTTCTTATTCAAGGAAATATTACATCTTATTAGCTTATAATATTGTAAATTTCTGCACTGTGTAATTAATTTATAAAAACTAATTGAGTTCTGGATCTTGTTTTAAATTAATTGTGGTTTTGAAACCAAATAATTATTCACATTTACTTACAAAGGTACAGGTCTTGATTATCGCCTAGGCTTTTAAGAGTCCCCAAATCATGCTATAACCTTGTTTTTTCGTGGATTAAAGGGAGGGCAATGTAGGCAACTAATGAGCTTTATTCAAATTTTTAATTTAAACATTTGCTTGCGCTATTAGAATAAACTGATTTCATTCATCAGTCAAAACATCAAACCAAATGTAGCACTTTAAATTAGAAGTATTTGTAATGGAACATTTTGAATAGCGATGGTATTGCATTTAATGGCAGACCTGAGAGTTATTAAAATTTTTGTTTTCAAGTTAGATTAGGAAGTTCCAATATTTCGTTTGCTGTATTTATTTTTTTGATAGTCATATGTTAAAAGGGATGTTGTGAAATAATCTATTGTTCAGCTTGCAATAAAAGTGTTTGACAGTATGAGACCATAGATTTAAAAACAATACCATAGTACGGAAGCAGGCAGCTTACTGCAATATGCCAAGAGAATAATTCGAACAGTTTGTGAAACTCTCGAATACAAAGAAATAATATTTTGAGCAATTTGTTGCTGGGAAAAAGAAGGCTTAGAATCCCCAAATCATGCTATAACCTTGTTTTCTCGTTGATCAAAGCGAAGGCAATATAGGCAACTAATAAGCTACATTTAAATTTTTAATTTAATCAATTTCTTACGCAATCAGATTAAACTGATTTTAAGCTGATTTTATTCATCGGTCAAAGCATCAAATGAAATGTATCAGTTTAAATTAAAAATATTTGTAATGGAACATTTTCACTAGCAATCGTGTTGAATTTAATGACAGACGTGGGATTTTTGTTAAAATCCTTTTATATTCAAGTTAGATTAGGAATTTTAAATTTTTCGCCGGTTATTTTTTTCTACGATATGAATGTTAACAGATGTGGAATAATCTATCGTTAACTTAAAATAAAATTTTGATTTCTCGCAGCATGAAACCATAGATTAAACACAATATCTTAGTTCCAAGCATGCAGCTTACTGCAATATACCAAGAGAATCCGTCGAACATTTTCTAAAACTCAAATACAAAGAAACAATATTTTGAGGAATTTGTTGCTGGGAAAAAAGTACCTCCATTTTTAAGAAACTCTTAATCTTTTTATCTGTAAAAATGTGAAAATTGTACAACATTGTATTCGTACAACAGGGAAATGCAGTGTAATGTGAAAGTGTTGTGAATGTGAAAGTACACGGGAAATCTTGTACTGCCCAGTACAATAAAAGTGTCGGAAATATTTCAATGAAAATATAAAAATCAAAGATTCTTTTATCGAATAACACATGTTTTAGAAAAATTTCTGAAATCAGCAATGATCAATTGAAGCAGCTTATTGTTTGGTTTAAAAGAACAGCCCAAAATGTTTTGTTTAATTGGATGAAAAGCTAGTATTCCTAACTTCGAGCAACTGTTATTTTAGGTAAGTTACATGTATGAAGGAATTATATACGTGAACATCTAGTCTTTTGGGAACTACTTATGTACGCTCTTCATAAATGTTTCACTAATGAAAGTTTACAATGGAGTTCAGTGATTGTCCATTTAGATGGTGCCAATGAAGTGATAGTCGAGAATGCTGATATATTAAAGTCAATGAACATATTTTCATTCACTGCTCGACTCATGGGGAGAGAATAGTAGCCAAACATAGCATCAGATTTAAATTATATGCTTTGAGATACTATCAGAATCATATCAGAAAAAGGCGAGACCTTAACAGTCGTCCGGTTTCAAAACTTTACATTGTGCTAATTTCGAACAACATATTTTATTGCTAAGTACAGAAGTGTGATGGGTTTTAAGAACACGAAGTTTATACAGATTGTTTTAGTTGAAAGATGAAACCGTTTTACTTCTGAGCAGAAATCCAATTGTTAATTTCTGAAAATTATAGTTTTTAGAACTTATTATTCAAAATTTTTTAATGAAGTGATTTAACTTTGTCACTTTCAGAAAATAGTTGTAGGATATTTACACTAAAAATAAAATTAAAACTTTCTTTAAAAATGAACTTTGAAAATAGAATGGATCTTTAGAAATTCCTACAATTTTATATTTATAATTGAGCAAAATTCCGCCAAACAATGAATTGTAAAAGAGGGATTAAGACATAATTTGTAATATTTTCTAAAGTGATCATAAACATACTTTTTAATATTTTTAACTCCGAATTTAGGCGAAGAACATTAAGCTATAAAGTTCAGCTATAAGTAAGATTTATAAAATCAAAATATCGGTCAATTCTGAAAAACGTTTAAGAAGCTTTACGCTCTTCTATTCCAAGTCTTTATGCAAAAGCAAACGAGCATGACAAAACCATTTGCATGAAAGTTTTATTTTGAGTTTATTGCATGATAAACTTATATTCGTACGTAAAAAGCAGAGTATTTTCAAATAACTTGATTTTGTAAGGTTTATTCTAATTTTATAACTATTATTTTAAGTTTATGCACCTTTTCTATCTCTTCTAGCTTTAGCTTGCAATTTAATACCAGAACGTACTTTTAGAAACGCGTTTAATGCAAATGAGTACTATTTAAGTCTATGCTTCATTGACTTCGTTAGAGAGCCAGAGTTTCTGACTAGCGCGCGTTTGCCTTCGAGCTAAGCCTCCCTGTAGGTATTACTATGCTCGGCCGTACTTTAGGCTCTTCATAGCTTGGGCTACTTAAGATTTAGGTATCAACTACCTAATCCTGATAGCTTCGGCTGTATTTTTTAGTTTAGCAATAGTTAAGTTTTAATTCTTATTAATTTGAGTTCAAGCCCAAGTGGACGCTTTGCTGTATGCTCCGAGATAGGAGCAGGCTGTGTTGATTCTTATTGAGAAATAAAGGGTAATTAACCCTTCTTGAGTCTTACTTCTCTGTTCACACACTCAAGCGATTATTCGCTTATCAGTGTACAAGGTTCTTCACATTAAACCGAGAAATAAAAGGGTAGAACCACATAGTTTATTGCTAGCAAATATTTTAGTTGATGTTTCTAGTTCATATATCTACATACTCGGATTTGTGAAAATATTTGCTCGGGTAAAAAGCGTCACCAAGTAGAAGTATTTGAGAAGCCGAAAACTAGAATATATACATGCTACTGTATTTAAGAAAGAGGACCGACTTTTAAATGTAATATAAAAGGTAATTAAAGATTCTTGTATTGGAAACCACAGAAAACTGTTTTAAAGGAATTTGAAAGTGCAGGAAAGTTGTGATAATGCATTACTAACCAGAAAAGAGCACGCTAGAAGCAAGAATGGTTTTAAACAATTTAATATAGAAAGATTTCTGTACAAATTGCAACTTTTAGAATTATAATTCTTTTTTCCAAAGAGTTATAATGCTAACTACACTGACTACCAAGAAGTATTTGGACACCTATGCAAATGGCGATATCTGCGGCCCTAAGGTACGTCACGGACTCCGCCGGTATATATCGTGTAGGAAACAGCATCGGCTTTAGTCGCATGCAAGATGCCTCGCAGTTCGGAGCTCTCTGATTTCGAGAAAGGTATAATTATCGGGTATCACAAATGTGACCGATCCTTAAGGAACATATCTAGCGATCTGAAGTACCCAAAATCGCCAGTGGCCTATGTGATTAAGAAGTGGAAGGTGAGCGGTGATTGTCGGAATGTGCCCCGAGTCGGCAGACCAACGAAACTGGGAGATAGAGACCGACGAGTGCTGTCTAGAGAAATTCGGAAGAACCGCATCCAACCGATGGTCCTCATCCGCGAGGAGTTTCAACAGGCATCCGGGAGTATTGTTTCAATGAATACCATCCGTAAGGAACCACATCTGCTTGGTTTTCATGGTCGTGCTGCTGCCCCTAAGCCTTTGATCTCAAAGTCCAACCGCGCTGCTCGGTTAATGCGATGTAAAGCACATCGAAATTGAACCGTAGATCAGTGGAAACGGGTTCTTTGGAGTGAGGAATCAAGGTTCACCCTTTACCGTTCGGATGGCAGGTTCTGGGTCTGGCGTCTACCTGGAGAACGTCTCCTGCCAGAATGCATTGTGCCAACAGTCAAGTTCGGCGGAGGTGGAATTATGGTCTGGGGGTGTTTCTCCTGGTATGGGCTGGGACCCTTGGTCCCTATTCATGGTAAGCTCAACTCCGATGCCTACTGCACTATTTTGGATGACAACATGCTTTCTACGTTGTGGCAGTTTTACAGGTTAGACCCCTGTTACTTTCAGGACGACAATGCCAGTTGTCATGTTTCGACGTTAACCAAGGCTTGGTATGGGGCCAATGGAGTTCATCGAATGGACTGGCCTGCCCAGAGTCCAGACCTGAACCCTATCGAGAACCTCTGGGACGGGTTGCATCGCCGAATTCAGGAGTGCACTACCCGTGCAAAATCGGTGAAGGAACTTCTATGTCTTCTCCAAGGCAAGTGGAAGAAAATACCACTAGCTGTCATACAAAGACTTGTGGAAAGTATGCTCGGAGGGTCCACGCTGTAATTACCTCTCGTGGAGGCTCTACGAACTATTGATTTTGAGTAAAGTTAGTTTTTCTTTTCTATCACGGGTGTCCAAATACTTATTGGTAGTCAGTGTACTAGATTATATACACCACAAACTTTCAAAACATAAAGGCAGACATTCACATGACACAGTATGTAGGTTTAGTTTGAAAGTAAACATACATAAAAAAAGAACATTTAGCAAAATGTGAAACTCAGAATAAATTAATATAGACAGCATATATCTTGCTCGAAACCTGTGAACAAATCGTTAAACGCAAGACATTTAAAAAATTCCTTAGATTAAATTACATCCTTATACATTTGTATCAAATTTTTATAAACAAAATAGTCTCAAATATACATTGTACATAAAGAGGAAGGCTGATATTACAAACTTTAAATGCCTAATCTTTTTCTTAGTTTTGTTTTTAAACTAGAATCGTAAATTCAGTTAATAAGCGTAATGTCTTTAAACAAATAAGGCAAAAACACAAGGGTTACCTGCCTAGAAAGGGAGCGAGGGCATCTGTGTAGAGGACTTTATGAAAGCTAATTTTGGATTCATTTTTCAGAATCCATCGAGTTATTTGAGAAGTAAAAACGAAAAACTGCTATGTTCTCGCTGGGATTAAAAATCCGGACCTCCCGATTGCTAGGCGGAGGTTTTTCCAATGGCATCACGAAGGCACGCGGTAAGGAGGGAGGAAATTCCTTACAACTTTAGTTCAGAAAATAAAAAAATTGAAAAGCAGATGTATGCAACTTATGTACCACTCGGTGAAAATCTATTGCGTACCATATTGCATAGGGCTGGATTGGCAAATCAGACAATTATCTGTTTAGAATATGTTATATAGTTAAATGGAAATATTAAATAATAAATTATACAATAATAAGGAGTTACATTAAAAATAGCTAAGAGTAAATGCACGATAGTATTCATAAAATACAATAGAGTATAAAGAATATGATATATTCAGACAATACAGAAAGATAGAAGAAATAGTACATGATACTACATATTGACCAGTAGAATAGAATGCAGCAGAACGGAATGACAGACAAGTGGTATTATACATCTAACTAGAATTAAAATAACTATTGTCACACAATGTGGCTTACAAAGATAAAAAAAATTAGGATATTAGTCGAAAATTAAACTTTAAATAGTGAATTATTGTAGAATACGTTATACTGCAATGCTGTACACTATTCAATATTCATTACAGCACTTACTATGCAATAACGTACAATATATAGTGCAGCAATGGGGCAATACATATGCCACACAATGATAGCGTAACGACTATTCAATATTCATTACAGCACTTACTATGCAATAACGTACAATATATAGTGCAGCAATGGGGCAATACATATGCCACACAATGATAGCGTAAGCAGTATAATAAGCAATATACTTTAATAATTAGACTACTTACTTTGCAATATTACTCTAATAGTATTCGCAGTACAAATTGTACTGTGCTATATCAAAAGAATATTCTGTTTATAAAATTCTGTTTATAAAATTCTGTTTATAAAATTCTGTTTATACAATACATCGAAATACTAACTGTAGGAGTTACAAATGAAGTAAGGGTATTGCATCGAACAAAAGTTACAGTGAAGACGATATAAAGACAGTTAAAATGCTGCTTCTATAATGAAAATAACTGCCATATCATATGTCCTATTAAGATAAAGATACATTATTATTTGAAAATATGTATAAAACACCGAGAGAGCTGTTAGACCTTTATACAGGGTGGTTATAATTAAAGTGACCCTATCCAGACCCCTGTAGAACCCATTCTGCCCATCGGATTTTGATGAAACTTTGTATACACGTTATATGGGGAAAAGACTTCTGCAATAAAAAATAGTTCAAAGTTTGACCACCAGATGGCAATTTTCAAAAATTCCTTCTGCTAATTAGTCAAATCTATCAAGAGACTTGCAATCAGAGCCAGGAAATCATTATGTGTGACATTATCATCGTTAATCATGCCCTTACAGAAGAAAGATCGAGCTTTACTGGTAAAACTTATCAGAACGTCAGGAATAGCTTAGCTGCATTGCCTGAATATCGTCGTTTAAAGGGATTGCGACAAGGACCCATGTCGAAGAATGGTTTGAAGAAGGTCATGAAAATTTTTTATTGCAGAAATAGTTTCCTCATTGTCCATATAACATATATAAGAAATTTCACCAAAATTCAATAAGTAGAACAGGTTCTAGAGGGATCTGAATAGGGTCACTTTAATTATAACCACAATGTACTAAATATACAGTACAATAGATATAATACAAACAGTATACATAATATACAATACATATTATACTTCAGATACAATACAAAGCATAATAATGCAGTACAGTATAAAATTTAATACATATGCCACATAGCATTCAAAGTATGCAATATAGTGCAGCACATACACACCGTCACAAAAGTCTACACACCTTAAGTGTACCTTCACAGCCTAAAGTTAAAACTTTATTTGTATTTATACTTATATTTTTAAAAAGTGAATAAATAAATGCATAGTAATAAACTTTTAACACAAATTTATGCCTAATCAAGAAAATAAACCTTAGTTCGTTACGTTTCGATAAAATATAACAAAAATTGATACTTTTCCTGTTAAAGGCTAAACACAGAGTGAAATACTCCATTTGCTCTGGTTAAAGGAATCAAGGAGTAAAGTCAGTACCATTACTGTCCGTAATTTGTCTCGCATCTACCGAATCAGATTTGTTGTCATATCTGGTATAATTTCAGACCATGCTCCTTCAGTTGCTGCCTTTAGAGTATCTTTGTAACACTTATACTGGCGGATTCGTCGATTCGGTTCATCTCGTATACATTCTAGTAGGGGTTTAAACCTAGTGATTGTGGTGGTAAATGCAGTACTTTATAGAGGAGGCATTCTCTAAAAGAATCTTGGCAATATGTGATGAGCCTCTGAAGCTTTCCAAATGATCCAGAGGTTAATTTGTTTTTATGCATCACGAGAACTCACCGTACATCTCGCATCCAATATTTATTAAACATAATGACTCAGGATAGAATGAGATTACACAGTTTCAGATTCACAATTTAAATTGAGAACATTTGCTTCGATGTATCAAAAAGACAAACTAAAAATATAAATAATGTAATAAACACTGTGAACCTGATGTTATAATAAACTGCACTAGGAATATTGAATAAGTGTCCATGGCGTCAAACTGAGAACAGTAAAAATGTACTGACAGCTCAGAGACTTCAGAAAATTTCTCACCTTTTAAAAAATTACATTTTGATTTCAGAGTGGAAAAACAATACGACCTCGTGGAGAGCATATATAATTCATATACATCAATTAAAAATATTTACTGTATGTAAGCTATAAGGATGGATTATTAATTATGGAAGGATAATGACTTGCACACGAAACAAAAAATTAGATGTTATTAAATTGAGAATATAGAAAATTTTGACAGGAGTACACACAATTTATTACAGAGAATCTGTTGAAACCATTCACGAGCATTGTTTGTTGTATAGGGCCAAAAATGTAGGTCTTTGACATTGAAACAAGCCGTGTCTAAAGTACCTGGTAAGCCACAAATGCAACTGTCTGTTTTTTGGAGACCCAAACGAAACACGTAGGCTACAAAACGTCCGTGAGCTGTTAGAAGGTAAAGCATTGCACTATTTGTAGAAACTAATTTAAATGAGGGAATGGGGAAGAAGGTATATGATTTTTCTTCTAGTGACATTATATGAAAATTTCCATTGTGACATAAGCTCTTTTTCTAAACGAGATTTTCAGAAAGAAATTTGATGAGGCAAGGAAATAATTGATGTTAAAATACTGTTTGCAACCTCTCGTGTTAACTGATCAGCGATCTGATTGCTGACAGTCCCAAATATAATTTAGATTTTCTACCTGTTGGAAAATGCATCAACAGTTATTGAACATCTATCACTAATGGAGAGCGACTTTGCCCTACTACACCTTGAAGACTTGAAGCATTGTCAGATGTTATACTAGTTGTAAAGAACATTTTTGCGATTTTAACGGCCTCTCGAATTGCAAATAGTTCTGCCTCGAAGATGGAATTTCATTAGTTTAATTTTACTTTTCAAGTTTTAATTTGCATTTCATTGCAAAAGGCACAACCTCTACCCAACTGTTTTGAATCCATCTGAGTATTTGTAATTGAAATAAGTTAGCCGATAAATTTGTAAGCAGGTTTTCTGGGAATAAATATGCTGGATGAATGTCTTGATTTCGTCAGAGTTCCTCACAGATAATAACGCAGTCGAGAAAATCAATTTTTCTAAGAGCTTCGAAAAGTTCGAAGTAAACATATTGGACGATAAGACTGAGGATTGTCCGGAGACTTATTTTGCTTCAAGAAAAGGATAACCTTTGCTTCTTTCAGTATTGTAGGAAAGATTGCATATTTCCAAAAACCATTAACTAAAAATTATATAATATTTTTGTTGGTTTGAAAAATTGTTTTAAAATTATGTTGTGTATGCCGTCAGGTACTGGAGCTTTCTTTCGATTCAAATGTTTAATTATAATTTTGATTTCCACTTGGGCTGGAGAATGGTAAGAAGATGGTTTTTACGATTTTACTTGCTGGCGATTCAGACTAATTTTAGTTTTGTTGATTTTTCATCCTGGGGGAAGTGTTAAGATACGAGTTGCAATATCAGTGGAAGAAACTGTTCCTGAGAAACCTGACATTAAAAGTTGAGGTAGAATAAAAGTTTTGTTGCGAGAAATATTAAAAGGCGATCCAAAATCGCCGGAGTGTTTGTACCAAAATTTTTTCAGCTATTCGTCTTCACTATTCTATCATCTATATTTTGCTCTAGGCTACTAAACTGCTGTTTAAATTATAATCTTTAATCAGGCAGTTAACTATTTTTATAAAGTCTTCTGAAGGTTCGTAATCTACGTCTCGGAATTGGTAATGACTGGTTCCACCAGTTCAAAGTTAATGTTTTAGAGCATGAACGTTGTTGACAGGAACAAATGCAAATAGCTGTGATAATGCAAATGAAGTCTTCCACTGAATTATTAACTTTCCCTTTTGTACCTGATTCTTCAAAGGAGTTTCAGGAATTTACCATGACCTCCATAAAAAGTTTTAAATCTTCTTTTAGTAATATAAAACAATTCTATTTGCAACTGGAAAAACACATAGCGATGATCGCTCAAAGATTTTTGATGCAAGAACTGAAGAATTTGGAACAAAGGGAGCTAACTCAGGAATTGTTAGAGTGAGATCAATCCATCCCTGGGCTGAAAAGGTGAGGAACGTTGCTTTACTGTTCGGAGTTTATAATTGCAAGTTGTTTTTTCTGAATAAAGTCTTTTATACGTGTTGACTTCTGGAATAACGAATGTCACTTGAATATGTTCGAAAATACCCACTTGTAGGCATAAAATGAAAAATGAGCAAGATAAGTGACTTTAAAACGTGTTTGCCAATCCGAGCTAAGGCTTTTCGTTTTTCGATGCACAAGTAACACATATCCATAAACTCCTACAGTGAAATGCTATTAACAAGGTTACTAAGACAGGAGAAAATATTCCTGACATAAAATAATACATGAGGTAATGTTCATCACTTGTCTTTATAGTCATCTTCAGATTCTTTTTCCTCCTCTTTGTTCACAGGCTTCCTCATCTGAATTTTTTTCTTGCTTTGGATGGGACTGATTTAGGTTTTTTTCCCTTCACTTCCTCATATATCTGGCCTCGTGTTTGGCTGGATGTGCTTCATATTTAGATCTATCTTCAGCTGAAATTTCATTCCATCGTCATCCAAGCTCTTTAGCAATGTCACCAACAGTTGAGTCTGGCATTGACTGACTTTTGGGCTTTCATTATTTGAGAACCAGAAAAAGGCAACCAATGATCTTTTTGGTGCATTAGCAGTGACGCCTCGATTGTTTTCAGAGCCAGCTCTCCAGAATGCACTGCAGGCATTAAAATCGCCTGCTATGAAGTGATGAGATTTTTGGAGTTAGAGTTAAGGTTTCTAATTATTGTAGGACATCTTGGAGTTCTAAAGTCTGTGGAGCATAGACGAAAGTACAATAAAGTGAGAATTCTAGCGATTCCAATTTTATAGTCACTCTATGGAGAGTTATATGAACAGAAACTGTATTCAAGGGTCGAGAGAAAAATGATCGCAGATTTTGTTGAATGAGAGAGTAAAGACAAGAGTCCTTGGCAACTATTTTTCCAAATGACATAGTTTGACTAATTCCATACCATGATTATCGATGCCATCTCGGCCTCGCGCTTCTTTAAAGTTCGGGTTTTAATTAACTTGACTTCTTTTGAGAACGGGATGCCGTTGTTTGCTTGAGGAACTTAACTAAGTTTTAGTAGCAGATCTTTGGCTGGATCATGCTTCAGAAACACCGAGTCAAGAATTTCATTTCAGGCTGAAAGGGTGGCATCCTGTGTTCGCACATTGAAGGAAAGCTGGATTTCTGGAGCTTTAAATATTTTGCTACTGGAGCTCTTGCATTAAGATGCCGTAAATTTCCCTGCTACTTGAACAATTATACCAAATTTTAATTTACCTTTGAGAACCCATTTTTTCGTGTTTTACATTTCCTTTTTTGAATTAATTCAGGTTTGATGTTTTAGTTTTTTGTCATTAATCGATTTCATTTTCCATTTAATGCTTTGGTAGTATACTTCGGAATGTGTAGTTCATTAGCGCCCCAATTTAGACGAAAAACTTGTTTTGGAGATCTTATTGGAAAGATATGTTCGTACACCTTAAGTTTTGTTACGAATTCTTTTGCTTTATTTAGAGATTCCTTTGTAGAACTAAGTTAATAGGCGCAAATCATGGATCCTGGAATTTGTTGGATTCGTTTCATAAAAGTTTCTTTCCTTTTAGGAAAACGTTTGAAACGTTTCATTAAAACCTACTTTGATTTCTCTTTATAAATAATATATTTATGATCTGAGTGGGAGTTCTCTTCTTCGAATTTCTTATTTCAAATATAGCTAAATGGTCTAAAAGGTTAAAGAGACTGGCCATCCTCTTCCATGCTTAGATTCGAAAGAAAACCTAAATTTTGATGATGAATAACAAGATTATGCGAACTGAAGAATTCAAGTGATTTTCCTCTTGAACTTGTGGAAGAGGAAAACTGATTGTGCGAACTGAAGTCTCCACAAATGATGGGTGGAGTTTAGAAGAAACACAAGGTTCCCAAATCCTCAAGCAACGAAATTATAACTTCAGAGGTATATGCGTAAACACGTGAAATAGACATAAGTAGTTTAGAATTGAATCTATGAAGATGAACTGTAACTAAATCCGTTTTGGCCTTAATTAGGATGAATGCCAGTTGTAGCAATCTCGTCGGACTATATTTCTTAAAAGGCGCGCCTCGGAGGAAGGCAAGGGATAACAGGTGGTGATGCGTGTCGGAGAGGAGAAAGGAGACAGGCATCGTCAAAACACACTAATTCTGGACTTGACAGTGTGAGGTACGCGGTAAAACGCTCCTCTAAATTTAGATTTTGAAATGCTGCAATATTATTCCTTAGCGTTTTAGTAACTTGTGTAAATAAATCCTAATTTGAATATGGATAAGTAATCTTACTATATCAGATTTTACCATGCATTCAAGTATATATTTAGTAGTAAATCACGTAAGTTGGTGTATCAGAAAAATTAATATTCAGGCTCAATGATATAGTTATGTTAAAGGCTACTAACGTTGATACTGACGATGCTGTTAAAGTGCGATTGGCGCCGTCTCCTGTGGTCGACGAGAGTTTCCATAATTTTACTAATACTACCATAAGTAAGTATAATGGTCAAATCATTGAGAGGGAAAACCGTGGGAAGGTGCTGCCAGCGACTCTGAAACTGTAGCTTTAATACCTGAAGATGAAGATTGAGCTAATGGCTGGGATGCTAATGATATGTTCCGTACAAATGCCGAAATATATGGTGTAAAGTCAAGTTATGGTAATTCTTTGCAAGAATACACAGTTCCGTTGACTAAAAAGGATGCGAAAGAATAGAAATTAGAAGAAGCCAAGGCACTCAAAATTGCCCATGAAATTGAAGCAAATGTATCGTACCAAACACGAATTCAGTTAGAAAATGGTGGTCAAGATAGGTTCAGTGCTGTTGTTAGACTAGATGATGCTGTTGCCTCGCAGGTACGTTCTACCGGGTAGCATATAAGCAAAATGTACACTGCTAGGGCAACGGCTTGAATTTGGCCAATAACAGTCCAGATGAGGGTCAGCATTAACGCCGCCCACATGAGTGATGTCACATTTCTGACGTTTGTTTACATTCTGCTGTTCGGCGTCATGAAGTGCGTTTTTTGAATGTACATTTAGTTTGTCGGAATGAAAGTGTTTTTATATATATATGCATATATATCTGTATATAACGATTTAATGTTTGTTTCAGAATATTAAAGATTACTCTATTATTCCAATACAAATTAGAGCTAGTCAGATGGAAGTTACTGATGGCTGGAAGATGCATGTAAAATGTGGTTTACAAATTATTCTGCATATTGATAATCAGAAACTTTTAAGCGATGAAGATTAAATCGTCTAATATATAAAATGTACCTGTGCGAATTAAACCAAGTAAAATTATCTTTTCTTGGTTAAAAATGCTAATTTGTGTGAGTAATTAATGCAGTAAATATTCTGAATCAAAATACCACCAGTTGCCATTGCAATGAATTAACAGTGTGTCAAAAAATGCTTATAATACAATTCATATATATCTGCATGAATATTTAAAGCATTATTAACTGTGATCTGATTTCGTTTTTGAATTTAATATGCTTTCTTAGAAATAAACTTCATTTTATTGTTAAAACGTAAAAAGTATAAAGACGAAAGTGTGTATCCACTGTAATGAACATATTGAAGAATGTATTTAAGATATTCTACCAGCTCTGATATTTCAAGACTATTGGATATGCATATCTATGAAGATTAAATCACTGTTAACTGACATTATGGTTCTGGTAAAGCATACATGATTTTCATTATTCAGTATGCATTCTTAGAAATGAAGTTCATTATTTTGTTGGAATGTAAAGAAAATAATACTGAATATCTGTTTAATGCCTAGTGTAATAGACCTACTGAAATCTAATTTAGCTATAAAACTGCAAATGCTAAATGATGCTGAACATAATTTAGCAAGAACTGAATTTAGTAAGATATGTTACCAGTTATGGTATTTCAAGACTATCGAAACTGTCTACAATGAGGCATCATTACCTATTCTAAGGTATAATGCTGAACTGAATCTAATAAGTATACTTTTATTTCCAGGAAACCATACCCTAAAGTGATTTGCTTGAATGTGTATTTATAGTCCTTTACTTCCAGTCATATACAGTATTTCCATAATCCAAAACTGAATGGATTAAAATAAATTAACTTAAAGTAACATTTCAAATTTTACATTTTGACATATTAAAGACTGATTAACTGGAGTTCCACTGATGATTGGACTCGATAAAATATGTCTTGAACCAATATTATTTTTGAGAAGAAGCATTTGATAATGATTTTCTAACATTAGTATGTGTTTTAACTGTGAAGGTTGTGCATTCAAAAAATCTAATGACATGCACATTATTATTCACTTATTTCAAAATTCATTAAAAGTATTTTTTTACAATTTACTGCCTGATTTTATACATTATATGTATGAGTAATTAATGATTATTGTAAATATGCTATGTAACTTACATGGTGATTTTTATATTGAAACAACTTATTTATATATATAAGATCTGTATGCGTCATAAATTGACTGATGACAATTGAAATTGAATTGTTAGTAAGAAATTAATGATAATAAAATGTATTATTGATGTATCTAATAAGATGTATTATCAATGACAGTATATAAAAGTAATCGAAACTGTAAGATATATGGTTAGAAGGTACTACTCTATTATCGAATTACACATATGCATACGTACATAGGCCCACCAGTGGCTGAGCGGTAAAATCTTGAACACTGAGTTCAAATCCAGGCAAATGGGCTGAGTTCATGGGCGTTTTCGTGGTTTTCCCCATTTGTAAGGTATATACCAGCCAGTTTCCTTTAGAAAGTCCTCCACAAAGGTATCCCTCCCCATAGGCAGATAGCCCTAGTGTGCTTTGCCATACTAAACTGAACTGAAACCAAAACCACATGTGGATACATACATCTCTGAATCCTGTCCCGATAACAGAAAAGTATCGGTTAAAATTAGGTCATTTAAAGATATGTGAAAAGAATTTTAAATTAAAATCAAGGCTATATATCATTATCTTGTAATAAATACATTGGACTTAAGATCACGCTGTAACTATTTAATATGAGTTGAACTAAGCTGTCAATAACGCTTTGTATTTACATTAAGTACTGAAATCAAGATCAGAATGTTATGAATTAGTATTATTGTTCATATAAGTGCTTCCCATTTAGAAGTCCATTCTATTATCCATAATTTACTATCCATTCTTAACAAATGAGAACAATACCATATTAATTATCACGTTTTATTTATTTTTATAATTCTATGAATTGCAATAATTTCCTTTTCCAATATCTTCTTTTATAAAATACTTTCAATGTATAATTCATGCTGTAAATGTTAATTTCTCTTCATCATAAGTAAAATATATACACACATTATTGATGAAAAACTGAAGAGGGGAAAATTATTTAATTAAAATTTCAAATTATATGTTACAGTAAACAAACATATTGATGTCTATAATACATTTATTAAAACTTAATTATTTATTATAGTGAAACAATCTAATTCTCAGATTAATAGATAGAGTTTAAAAAGCAGAGGTCTAAGATATCGTAACATTTATTTACGTAAAAATTATTGTATATACATACATAATGATCATAAATATGAATTTAATAATAGCACAAGTTATCTACTTCTCAGATATTTCATGCTAACCTGTTTTCATTGCATTAGAGTTTTAAAAATAAGTATTTTTAATGATTATTCTACTACTGTTTCAAAATTCTGATTTTTATGCCAGTCTGAAATGATTTTTTTTTCCAGTATATAGAATTAAACTATTTATTTCTGGAATGGTCATCGAGTAATTAAAAAATAATGTTTAGTACTATTGGAAAATTTAAGAACTTCAAAATATTCATTTTAAAATTTTTACGTGCTGCTTTTCATCGCATCAAAAAAATTAACTAAAATGTAAACTTGTAACATTGAAAAATTTCTATCTTAAGCAAATTATTGCCACTACATAATTTCAGCACAAACTAAATATTACAGTACATAAAAGAATGCAGCGTACTGCCGGTAAAATTAATGTTATTTACATATTAACACAACCACCTTTGCTCAATTTGGATTTGATGCATGAAAAGATAAAAGTTACTCATTGGGTGCAACTTGATGGTTTTCACAACATTTCTTAAACAAATACCCAAATTCTTGATATTTATCATAAGTTGGCTAACATTATCAAATTATGAAAAGAAAACATACTTTAGCAATTTAAAATATAAATTTTAATTATGAAATAAGGATTACATAATATATTAAGAAAATAAAACTCGTTCATCTTTAAATCTTTCCATAATTTTTTTGCCCTGTCCTTTTTTCCAAGCGATTTGTTTTTGCTTCAAAAAATACTAAAGAATTTCAGAGACTCGACATCGCGCAAACCTCAGCAGCATCGGCTAGCTACCAAATGCATTTCCTTATTGTTTCCTTTAGAATATTTTTGGCAAAATTTCGTATTCTTGTAGAATTTTGACCATAGTTTCCCCTATTGTTGGAAAATTCCAAAGTGCACATTTTAAAATTAAGGCAAAAAATATTACAATTTGTTTATAAAAATTGTTGGAACTTGGAATACAATCTAAAGAATTAATGTGTACGAAAATGGCGACATTGCCCTATTAAAGGATTGTTATGAGCATGGTTGCCAGAGTTGGGCACATTTTAAAAATTTGACGAGCTCTACTGAGGTGGTTGCAAGTAATAAAATAATAACATTGTAATATGTGCTTTTCTATGTGCATTTTTACTGTTATGAATATTAAAGTTTTACTTGTAATTAAAATCTGAATATACTGATTATTTATTTGCATTCTTATGTAATTTTGATAAATTAAGCTACTGTTTACACTATTTATTTTACAGACTAATTTTAAATTTAGTTTCAGTGTGAATTTCTTTTGCTCTCTGCTTTCTTATGTTTAAACTGACATCATGTAAAGCAACATAAAAAATAAAACTATTAAAAAATATATATGAAAATCAAACAGAAAGGGACAGATATGAAAATTTATCAGTTTAGTTTCATATATATTCTATACAGTAATACCCTTAAATTGATTAATCGGTGGGACTAATGAAAAGTACAACTTTACATACAGGATCTGTCAGAAAAATACATACACACTTCAACGGATGATATCTATATATTGGTTTCAAAGCTGAATTACCTTTACAATATGTAGTTTGGTTATTCCCTTAACAAATCAGTAATCTCACATATAAGTGACACATGACAGTGAACCAAAATGGATTTGGAGGATTTTTAGGGATGATCTGTAGTACAGGAAATCGGTTAAGCTAGAGGTCCTTCATCAGTACATTATGGCAGAATGTGCAGCAGTCTGCTCAGACATATCGACTAACTTTGCTCAAATAACTGCTCAATATTTTCCTATGTATCTAGCTGCTAATGGCTACCGCTGTAACACTTTGAGCAATCTAAGTAACTGCACAGGTACATATGCAGGAAAATTGTATTACACCTAGCCTAACCTCTCGTATGTATGATTTGATTAATTTATAATTAAGTTCAATACTAAAGCACAAGAATTTTCTTAGTTAAAGTGTGTGCATTTTATAAATATAGATGAATTTCAGTTTAATAGGACAGAGGGTCAAACCACAGCACCCGAGCATTAAAGTCGATGAACACTAGCAGTTTAGTCCGGGGTTCAAATCTTGCCGAATGTGCTGACCGCATGGGCACTTCCATGGTTTCCTCCAGTGTAATGTTTATAAGAGTCAGTTTTCCTTTGAAAGTCTTCCATGAAAGCATACCTCCCATTAAGCAGATAGCACTCAAGTGCTTTACCATAATTAAATAAGCCAAACCAAACCAAGGGCCAAAAGAAAATTTTTTTAGTAGAAGGTATGTAATAAAAAATTTAGTTTTTATTCATGTCAGTATAAAATAGGGTATTTATGTATTATTCCATCGATTGTTTGTGGAAATTTCGACAATGTCACCAAGTGTACATCTTTTCTATGGAATTACTATAGCGCACAGTCATCCATAATTAGCACTAAATCATGCTACTTGGCCAACGGGATCATACATAAAAACCTAAAACAATTAAAATGAACACAGTGCTTTTATGTGGCTGCCAATGGCCTCGTATTTGGCACTCATTTTAAATTAGCATCTATGTTTTCCCAAAGCTTTTTATCATTTGATTTCTCAATTATCTTATGTCAAACTTGTGAGTATCGCACAGTTTTTTTGGTGGTTTTGAAACAGTGTAACTTCATGTTCCCTCCATCATATTTGAAGAAAATATATGTTTATTTTGTGATATGTCTAGCATTTTTCAGTATTATACTCAAATATGTTATATTTGAATATGGATCACCTCTGAAACTGATTATTTCTTGATATACAAATTTTGGTACTGAAGATCTTCTCTTTGAGATAAGCTCTATACAAAATTAAAATCATGTAGAACTGCTGGTGGTCATCTTAGAGAGGATTCACTGTATTTATTAAAGGTCAGAAATCTATTCAAATATTTCTAAAAATGCAAATTAATCAACAAAATTTGGTATTAAGTACTTTGTTTCTGTAGGCATAATTAATAACTTTCGAGTTTGATTTAGTATGTATGATGACAGTTTTTTGCATTAATAAATGTCATTTGATTGACAGATATCAAGCATTTCTATTGAGGAGCCGTTTTGCTTGAAGGGTTGTTTGATTATGGAAAGCGTGTAAGGTATCTGTGTGGGAATGAAGTCTTCGTGGAAGATTTTCTAAGGAAAAAAACTACCTCATGTCCATGTTGCGCATGTGGAAAACCAGGTAAGTGCTACAGGTAAGTGCTCATGCAGCCAACCTGTCCATCCGGAATCAAACACAGATCGAACTATCAGCGTTGAGCTGTACGTGGAGGGCCAGGAAGGAGGATAATTATATGCATTGAAAACTGAATTCTAAACTAAATGTATAAAGATAGCAATGGAAATTCATTTATCAACATTAGTTCTTATTAAATTAAAATACTGCAAAAAATAAATTTATAAAGATATTGAATGAAAATTTTCCATTAACATATTTAAGAATGTGTAAGGAGTAATAGTTTATGAATTATTTTTAATATTATTAAGTAATTTTCTTTTAAAGGAATTAAAAAATAAGAAACAAACAAAAGCTCCTTTAGACAAATTATTCTACTATTAAAAATCACATACTACTGGAATTGACATCCCACCTTATCCAAAATTAAATATAAGTCCATTATTAGGTGATAAATCAAGTTGGGCAGAAATATTAAATATGAATACACTCATCTCAATTATTTAAAAATCTGAATGTGAAATATTAGGAGAAAAAAAGCTTTCTAGATTATTCGCTAGAAATATGACGTCCTGAAAAATGAACCAAAAGGAGAAGTATATATAAATAATAATATATATACACACAGACACATATATTGATACATATGATTATATATTGAAAATACATGTATGTGTGTATACCCATGGACGCATACACAGCGAAATTTTATAAAGTTTGAGACAAATTTATATTCTTTCTGGAACAGTAAGGAAATAATACTTAAAAAGAAAAATTTAAAAAAATAGCATCACTGTAGCAAATTTACATTGCAAAGTAAAATTGTTGTTCATTCAGCGAACGCACTTCCAACAGAATGTAAACAAACGTCAGAAATGTGACATTACTCATGTGGGCGGAGTTAACGGTGAGCTTCTTTGGATTGTCATTGGCCAAACTCAAGCAAAATGTACACTGCTAGAGCAACGGCTTATATGCTACCGGGTACAGTAGCTTCTCTAGGATATGTATTAGGAAAATGACTAGAATATTGAAACATGTTCCAAGGCGTCGGAATACTACTTATATTCCCGTCCGTACAGTAGGACTCACTCTCGGATTATAAAAGCATTCTTGGTTTGAAGATAATTCTGAAAGATGCTCAGATGCCTGTAAACTAATTTAGAGAAATTTTAGTGAAGAATGTGTTACGAAAAGTTTGATCATAGTTTGACCAAATCTATGGTTACGCATTTTGCTTAATCTATTCAACTAGTTTGGACATTTTCCTCTTCAACTGATTCCCAGATTTTAATAATGTCTTTTACTATCAAAGATTTTTCAACTTTTCGAATCTTGGCCATGCTTAGGTTGAGATGGGAGTATAATAAAATTCACTTAAAATACTTTTCTTGCAAAATCTTAAAACATTTTTACATAAAAATTCGTAAAGCTCAATATATTCTAATAATATATGGCAAGATGTTGTAAAGTATCAAAATCCTAAAGATACCAAGACCAAAGCTGAACTTTACCAATGAAATGTTCAGCTGGGAGAAAGAGGAACTTGATATTCCAAAATGTAGGCGCGACTTCTGATGTCTGCGAGTTGAAAAACTTGATACCGGTGGGCTGAGCAATTTAATGCCAAATATTTTCCGAAACGCAGCACAATCGTAAAAGCACTTAGGTTCAGCAAATGTCACTTTTAAAACATACTTTTAAAACATTCAGTGAGATACGTAGACACAAGTAAGGTACTAAAATCGAAAGAGCAACACTTAAGATGCACTTTGCACAGAAAACCAGATTTAAATTACAGCTCAAAATCTGAAAATAAAGCATAAAATCAAGAGTTCGCCAAAGCTTACGTACACCTTCTCGTGGCATACTCATAACTTCTGCAGAGGGTAGACTTCACCAAGAGGATAGCATGGAGTTATATACGTGATGAGCGTTTTTCAAAGTCTGAATGAAAGAGATGAGTATGCCAAATGTCAGAAATTTTGATGCAAGCGAACGAAACGGTTTACTGCCGCAATGTCTTGAACTGTTAATTGCGGAGGTGGAATGCATTAACGACATGAAATGCAAGGGTTGACGAGGCCCTTTAACTTCATGCAGTTATTAAAAGAAATACATAGCGATGATCGCTCAAAGATTTTTGATGCAAGAACTGAAGAATTTGGAACAAAGGGAGCTAACCCAGGAATTGTTAGAGTGAGATCAATCCATCCCTGGGCTGAAAAGGTGAGGAACGTTGCTTTACTGTCCGGAGTTTATTCAGAAAAAACAACTTGCAATTATAAAGTCTTTTATACGTGTTGACTTCTGGAATAACGAATGTCACTCGAATATGTTCGAAAATACCCACTTGTAGGCATAAAATGAAAAATGAGCAAGATAAGTGACTTTAAAACGTGTTTGCCAATCCGAGCTAAGGCTTTTCGTTTTTCGATGCACAAGTAACACATATCCATAAACTCCTACAGTGAAATGCTATTAACAAGCTTACTAAGACAATAATATTCCTGGCCTATGAATGATACATGAAGTAATGTTCATTACTTGTCTTCATAATCGTCTTCAGGTTCTTCATCCTCCTCTTTGATCACCAGCTTCCTCATCTGAATTATTTTGTTTCTTGCTTGCTTTGGGTGGGGCTGCTTTAGGTTTTTTTCCCGTTGTAGGCTTTCAGTTCCTCTATGTATAACCTTGTCTTTGGCTACAAGTGCTTCATATTTAGATCCAACTTCAGGTGAAATTTCATTCCAACGTCGTCCAAGCTCTTTAGCAACGTCAGCAACATTTGAGTCTTGCACTGACTATGACTTTTGGGCGTACATTATTTGAGAACCAGAAAAAAGCAACCAAAGATCTTTTTGGTTGCATTAGGAGTGCACCTCAGTTGTTTTCATAGAGCTCTCCAGACAGCACTGCGGGCATTAAAATCGCCTGCTATGAGGAGATTAGATTGTTGGAGTTAGAGGTAATGTTTCCATTTCTTGTAGGACATCCTGGAGTTCTAAAGTCGGTGGAGCGTAGGCGAAAGTACAATAAAGTGAGAGTTCTAGCGATTTCAATTTTTTGGTCAATGTATGGAGAGTTATACGAATAGAAATTGTATTCAAGAGTCCAGAGTAAAATGATCGCAGATTTTGTTGAATGAGAGAGTAAAGAGAGCCCTGTGGGCAATTGTAGTTTTCTCAATGACATGATACAGCTTGACTAATTTCATACCATGATTATCGATGCCATCCCAGCCTTGCGCCTTCTTTAAAGTTCGGGTTTTAATCAACTTGATTTCTTTTGAGAACAGGATGGCGTTGTTTGCTTGAGGAACTTACTGTAAGTTTTAGTAGAAGATATTTGGCTGGATCATGCTTGAGAAAGAGTGAATTTCATTTAAGGCTGAAAGAACGGCATTCTGAATATCAGAAGAATTTGTGCTCAAATTTGAGGAAAGGTAGATTTGTGAAGGTTTAAATACTTTGGTACCGGAGGTCTTGTGTTAAGATGCCGAAAATTTCTTTGCTACTTGAACAATAATTATGCCAACCTTTTAATTTAGCTTCGAGAACCACCTTTCTGTGTTTTGCATTTCCTTTTTTGAATTAAACCAGGTTTGATGTCTTACTTCTTTGTCAGTAATCGATTTAATTTTCTATTTAATGCTTTGGTATTATACTTCTGAATGCGCAATTCCTTAGCCCACCAATTCAGACGAAAGAAAGGTTTTATAGATCTCATTGGAAAGATATTTTCGTAGACTTCTTAGGTTTTGTTACAAATTTTTCTATTGTTTTTTCATTTATTTATATTTTTATTATTTATGCTATTGCTTTAGTTTATATTTTTTTGCTTTATTTTATTATGATACTGCCATAAGCAAGAATAATGGTCAAATCATTGAGAGAGAACAGTAGGAAGGTGCTTCAAGTAACTGAGACAACTGTAGCTTTAATACCTGAAGATGAAGCTAATGGCTGGGATGCTAATGATATGTTACGTACAAATGTCGAACAATATGGTGTAAAGTCAACTTATGATAATTCTTCGCAAGAATAGAGCTCCATTGTACATGAATTTGTTGAATTCTCTTCATAAATTTTTTTTTTCCTTTTAGAAGAAATTTTGAAAAGCTTCATTAAAGCCTACTTTAATTTCTCTTTATAAGTAATGTATTTATGATCTGAGCAGGAGTTGTCTTCTTCGAATTTCTTATTTGAAATAGAATTAAATGTTCTAAAAAATTAAGAGACCTGACCATCCTCTTCCATGCATAGTTTCGAAAGAAAATAAACTAGATCTTAATTATGAATAACAAGCTTATGCGAACTGAAGAATTCAAGTAACTTTCCTCTTGAAATCGTGGAAGTGTAGTCTCAAAGCTGATTGTGAACCGAAGTCTCCACAAATATTGGGGGGGGGAGTTTAAAAGAAAGACAAGTTTTCCAAATCCTCAAGCCAAGAAAAGATAATTTCAGAGGTATATGCGTAAACACTTGAAATAGAAATAAGTAGTTTAGAATTGAAACTATGAAGGTGAACTGAAACTAAATTTCTTTTGGCCGTAATAAGGATGAATGCCAGTTGTAGCGATCTCTTCGGACTATATTTCTTAAAAGGCGCGCCTCGGAGAAAGACAAGGGAGAACAGGTGGGGATGCGTCCCGGAGAGGAAAAAGCAGACAGACGTCGCCAGAACACTAATTCTATACTTGATATTGTGAGGTACGCGGGAAAACGCTCCTGTAAATTTCGAATTTGAAATGCTGTAATATTATTTCCTCGTGTTTTAATAACTTGTGTAAATAAATCCTAATTTGAATATGGATAAGTTTAATCTTTACAAGGTTTTACCATGCATTCAAGTATATATTTAGTAATAAATCACCTAAATTGGGGTAACAGAAAAATTAATATTCAGGCTCAATGTTAAAGGCTACAAACGTTGATACTGAGTATGCTGTTAAAATGCGAATGGCGCCGTTTCTTGTTATCGACGGGATTTTCCATAATTTTACCGATACTACTATAAGTAAGTATAATGGTCAAATCATTGAGACAGAGAACCGTGGGAAGGTGCTTCGACTCTGAAACTGTAGCTTTAATGCCTGAAGATGAGACGATGAAGCTGATGGCTAGGATACTAGTGACTTGTTCCGTACAAATGCCGAAAAATAAGGTATAAGGTCAAGTTCTAATTCTTTGCAAGAATACACAGTTCTGTGGACTAAAAAAGACGGTAGAATATAAATTACAAGAAGCCAATGCGCTCAAAATTGCTCATGAAATTGAAGCAAATGTGTCGTACTAAACACGAATTCAGTTAGAAAATGGTGATGAAGTAGATAGGTTCAGTGCTGTTGCTAGACCAGATGATGCTGTTGCCTCCAAGTACGTTTTACCGCGTACAATAGCTTCTCTAGGATATTTATTAGGAAACTGAGAAGAATACTGAAACATGTTCCAAGGAGTTAAAATACTATTTATATTCCCTTCCGTACAGTAGGACTCACTCTCTTATAAAAGCATTCTTCGTTTGAAGATAATTCTGAAAGATGCTCAGATGCCTGTAAACTAATTTAGAGAAATTGAAAATGTTACGGAAATTTTGATCATAGTTGGAGGTAAAATACTTAGATCATTGTTGTTCAGACTAAAACCTTTAGTAGGATCATTGTTTTTTTACACTGCATTCTTACTTATTCTGAAGAATTTTCAATTGTGGATGTCTTGTGACGTCATAAGATTTGTGGCTACTTTCGGTTTTAATAACCAATTGAGTTTCTCTGGTTTAATCATGCATATTGTTTCATGAGCCTCATGATCAGTAGGCAATGAGGAAGGAATACCTTGGTTACTACGATCACAATTTACACGCAGCTTTTGACGAACACTCTTCGTAAGTTTTGTGCAAATAGAATAGCAGGGAGGATTCTGATACTTACGACTATTGTATTCAAGACCCTGTAAAGGAAAACAATAGGCAAGTGAAATGAAATGACAGAAAGAACACGAGCTGAATCCAATAAAGACTCTTGCGTAGATAAAAGTCACCCGAGTTCGATGAAATCAACGTAATTTTTCATTTTTCGATCGGAAAATTCGAGAACATGGAAAGATACCAAGATTATTATTTAATGTAATTCTCCAAAAAACGGATTTGATAGCTTCTGCATCCTCTGAAGAAGACTCATTAAGCAAGAATCATCTAGAACATTTGGGTTTAATGTAAGAACAGTCACTTAAGCAGCTTTCATATGCGAGGTTTCAACAATTGAATAGTGTAATGTTCCAAGTGTTTCCGACGCTGGCTAAAAGCTGTGTAAACTTAGTAATACGAATACCTACCTCTTATTTACCGAACTTCCGGTTTCTTCAGGTGTTCTCAGAATATTTATATTTCAAAAATCTATTGCGACCTTTGAAGAGATTTTCGGAGGTTGTTTTGGAGGAATATTCTTCGTGGAAGATATGGAGTAGGAATTCGGGTATTGTTCTGGAGAGGTTGTTTTAATAAAATTTTGAACTTTTTTTACTGGAAATCTTTACTCACCTCAAACATAATAGCAGTATTTGATTGCTGAAGAGACAGTTGCTGTCTCTTTTCAGAGATGGTGATTTCTTTATGTTCTTGGGCATTAAATATTCCGTCTTCGCAGATATTTAGCTGATCTTTAATTTTACCAGAACTTTCAGAGTATTTTTTAACCTGAAAGATTGGGCATTAATTCCAGAATAGCTAATAATAGAATACAAGATGCTTAATAATAATAATGGAGCAGATTTTTCTTAGGAAACCATTGACTGATTCATAAGAACTTCATAATATGAACAAAATAGAAAGACACAATGAGAAGGAAATGTCCAAACATTACATGTCTATCAATTACGGAATGGTGTAAGGTTACTTGGTCCAAATATCCAGAATATTTACCCTTGAAAAATTATATTAAGTCTGAGAAATTTAAGAGTTAATCTGAACTCAAAATTACTTCTGCCCTATGAGAAGGCCATTGTTAACTGAACGTACAAGAATGCATAAGAACACACTAATTTCAATGATTTGTGTACGAGGTAAAAGTCATAAACACAAATATGGTATCTATAGAAGGCCAAACGACTCACGCTCTCGAATTAAGGACTTTTAAACACATTGAAGTTTTAAATTCATAAAAAACAACTATCCAGTGGGATTCAGCGAAGTACATGAACACGCAAATTTGAAATACTTGTAAATAATGCATCCTTATAACACAAAACTGATATAGGCAAGTTTCAGCTTTCACTCATTCAATTTAAGTACTTTTGAAACATTTATGAAACTGATACTAAAAAGCAGAAGTTTTGAAGAGCACAGAAACAAACGTAGTTTCCTTTTGAGAGTATTCATCGACGTTGCCTGCAGGGCAAACTGATTGCCAGTAAAAATATAGCTATATTTAAATTTTGTGTCTGTACATTTCAGTTTGTTTACGAGAGGTTCTGCCTTTGCTCGGCTAACCGAATTGCACGTGTTCAATTTATATATTTTATGTGATCTACTTCAAGGCCATAATATTAATGCAAAAGTATCCACACTTCCCTCATTTCGAATACAAGAACAAGAATCGTGTTTTTGTATGTTTAAAAGTTTATTCTTCCTGTCCTTAGCAAAAATTTGTCGTAGCAAATAAGGTAAAATTTAGAGAGAGCGCCTGGAAATGGGCCTGCAGTTTCGGCGGAGACAGTTCTAAAACATTTGCTAAGTATTAAAAGTCAAAGCTCCTTGGATAGAATATAGTTTCACTCTCGATTTTATTAACTCCGTCACGCGGCGATCCCACGCAGCTACGCCGTAAATAATAAGAATAAAAATTATCGTAAATTGATCTCGGAGTGGCATTTTTGGGCAAAAAACACGTTGTAAACGTTCTCCATTAAAGATAATTTCAATTGGTTTCTTTTTTGCTGTATACAGACAATCATCTGAAAGATAAAATTCAGATGATTGTCCACCAAAACACCTGAATATTTTATTTCGTCTTTGAACTGAATTTTTATTTCATGATTTTTGGGATATGTAATGTGTTAGCCACCCAGAGAAAAGTGCATATATATTCTCTACGTCAAAATTTGAGTTCTTTCAGGATGTCTCAGCCATTTAAAATAATTTTAAGTTCGTTAAAATATTTTTCTATGTTCTTGATTTTTCTTTTATTAGAATTAAGATATTATCGGCATAGGTAATGTGATTTGGGTGGTTAAGTTCTTTTTTCAAAAGTTCGTTTCGTCTCAGTATGGCGGAATACTGGACGACTCTTGAAGGCAATCTTTGTGGGCATCCATAACTTTCTCTTTTTCCGTAGGAGTCGTACATAATTTTTCTGTTTCTAAAAGACTCGAAACATTATTTGGGATACCCAAATCAATTTATGAGGAAGGGTGGGCCATTGAGTAGAACCAAAGGCATCTTTCATGTAAAACGACATGGCTACCACATGCTTTTGCTTCCTTTGATGTAATTTATGGCATAAAAATACAACGTCTGTGCTTCTTCCGGCCATAACAACAAACTGTCTTGTTGAAATATGATTTTCTATATAAATTTAGCCTAATCACGATAATCTTGTCAAGAATATCTGCAAGGGCCTTGTAGAGGATTAAGATTGCTACTTGAACAATAATTATGCCAACTTTTTAATTTAGCTTCGAGAACCATCTTTCTGTGTTTTGCATTTCCTTTTTTGAATTAATCCAAGTTTGATGTCTTAGTTCTTTGTCAGTAATCGATATTATTTTCTATTTAATGCTTTGGTATTATACTTCTGAATGCGCAATTCCTTAGCCCACCAATTCAGACGAAAGAAAGGTTTTATAGATCTTATTGGAAATATATTTTCGTATACTTCTTAGGTTTTGTTACAAATTTTTCTATTGGTTTTTCATTTATTTACATTTTTATTATTTATTCTATTGCTTTAGTTTATATATTTTTTTTGCTTTATTTTATTCCTTATGATACTGCCATAAGCAATTATAATGGTCAAATCATTGAGAGAGAACAGTAGGAAGGTGCTTCAAGTAACTGAGACAACTGTAGCTTTAATACCTGAAGATGAAGCTAATGGCTGGGATGCTAATGATATGTTACGTACAAATGTCGAACAATATGGTGTAAAGTCAACTTATGATAATTCTTCGCAAGAATAGAGCTTCCATTGTACAACTAAGTTGATAGGAGCAAATCATGGATCAGGGAATTTGTTGAATTCTCTTCATAAATTTTTTTTTTCCTTTTAGAAGAAATTTTGAAAAGCTTCATTAAAGCCTACTTTAATTTCTCTTTATAAGTAATGTATTTATGATCTGAGCAGGAGTTGTCTTCTTCGAATTTCTTATTTGAAATAGAATTAAATGTTCTAAAAAATTAAGAGACCTGACCATCCTCTTCCATGCATAGTTTCGAAAGAAAATAAACTAGATCTTAATTATGAATAACAAGCTTATGCGAACTGAAGAATTCAAGTAACTTTCCTCTTGAAATCGTGGAAGTGTAGTCTCAAAGCTGATTGTGAACCGAAGTCTCCACAAATATTGGGGGGGGGAGTTTAAAAGAAAGACAAGTTTTCCAAATCCTCAAGCCAAGAAAAGATAATTTCAGAGGTATATGCGTAAACACTTGAAATAGAAATAAGTAGTTTAGAATTGAAACTATGAAGGTGAACTCTAAATTTCGTTTGGCCGTAATTAGGGTGGATGCCAGTTGTAGCGATTTCGTCGGACTATATTTCTTAAAAGGTGCGCCTCGGAGGAAGACAAACGAGAACAGGTGGTGATGCGTCTCGGAGAGGAGAAAGACAGGCGTCGCCAGAACACACCAATTCTGGACTTTATGTGAGGTACGCGGTAAATCGCTTCTGTAAGTTTCGATTTTGAAATGCTGTAATATTATTCCTTTGCGTTTTAGTAACTTGTGTAAATAAATCCTAATTTGAGTATGGATAAGTTTAATTTGACTTCATAAGATTTTACCATGCGTTAATGTATATATTTAGCAGTAAATCACCTAAATTGGTGCATCAGAAAAATTAATATTCAGGCTCAATGATATAGTTATGCTAAAGGCTACAAACGTTGATAATGACTATGTTGTTAGAGTGTTATTGGCGCAGTCTCTTGTGGTCGACGGGATGTTCGATGATTTTACTGATACTGCCATAAGTATAATGGTCAAATCATTGAGAAAGAGAACCGTCTGAAGCTGCTTCCAGCGACTCTGAAACAACTGTATCTTTAATATCTGAAGATAGAAATAATGGCTGGGATGCTAATGATATGTTCGGTACAAATGCCGAGAAATATGGTATAAAGTCATGATAATTCTTTGCAAGAATACACAGTTCTGTTGACTAAAAAGGATACGAAAGAATATAAATTAGAAGAAGCCAAGGCACTCAAAATTGCTAATGAGATTGAAACAAATGTATCGTACCAAACACGAATTCAGTTAGAAAATGATGAAGAAAATAGGTTCATTGCTGTTGCTAGATCAGATGATGTTGTTGCCTCCAAGTATGTTTTACCGCGTACAGTAGCTTCTCTAGGATATTTATTAGGAAAATGACTAGAATATTGAAACATGTTCCAAGGCGTCGGAATACTACTTATATTCCCGTCCGTAGAGTAGGACTCACTCTCGGATTATAAAAGCATTCTTGGTTTGAAGA
This sequence comes from Stegodyphus mimosarum, assembly GCA_000611955.2. Lineage (NCBI taxonomy): Eukaryota > Metazoa > Arthropoda > Arachnida > Araneae > Eresidae > Stegodyphus > Stegodyphus mimosarum. The sequence continues at coordinate 56,406 of KK118691.1, read as the reverse complement.
TAATTCTGAAAGATGCTCAGATGCCTGTAAACTAATTTAGAGAAGTTTTAGTGAAGAATGCGTTACGAAAATTTTGATCATAGTTTGACCAAATCTATGGTTACGCATTTTGCTTAATCTATTCAACTAGTTTGGACATTTTCCTCTTCAACTGATTCCCAGATTTTAATAATGTCTTTTACTATCAAAGATTTTTTAACTTTTCGAATCTTGGCCATGCTTAGATTGAGATAGGAGTACGATAAAATTCACTTAAAATACTTTTCGTGCAAAATGTTAAAACATTCTTACATAAAAATTCGTAAAACTCAATATATTCTAATATATGGCAAGATGTTGTAAAGTATCAAAATCCCAAACATACCAAGACCAAAGCTGAACTTTACCAATGAAATTTTTAGCTGGGAGAAAGATGAACTTAATGATATTCCAAAATATAGGCGCGACTTCCGATGTCCGCGGGTTGAAAGACTTAAGATACCGGTGGGCTGAGCAATTTAACGCCAAATATTTTCGGAAACGCAGCAAATCGCAAAAGCACTTAGGTTCACCAAATGTCACTTTTAAAACGTTCAGTGAAATACGTAGACATAAGTAAAGTACTAAAATCGAAAGAGCAACACTTAAGATGCACTTTGCACACAAAACCAGATTTAAATTACAGCTCAAAATCTGAAAATAAAGCATAAAATCAAGAGTTCACCAAAGCTTACGTACACCTTGTCGTGACATGCTCATAACTTCTGCAGAGGGTAAACTTGAGGATTTGGGTAGACTTGACCAAGAGAATAGCATGTGGTGATATACATTATGAGCGTTTTTCAAAGTCCGAAAGAAAGAGATGAGTATGCCAAATGTCAGAAATTTTCATGCAGGCGAACGAAACGGTTTACTGCCGCAATGTCTTGAACTGTTAATTGCGGAGGTGGAATGCATTAACAACTTGAAATGCAAGGGTTGACGAGGCCCTTTAACTTCATGCTGTCATTAAAAGAAAGGGTCCTTGTGCACTATTTAGCCCACGTTTCATAAAAGCTGTTGGATTAAATCTTTGGATAGAGAATCATAGGTTGCTGTTCCTTCCACTACACAGTGATACCATAATTTGAGAAGCGAAAGAGGTACTCCATAAAGGCGCAACGATTCTTACAATTAAGTTCTGAAGTTTGTTCTTAGCGTTTCGAATGTGTTGTAGCAGAGAGTTTGTTACCCAGTGTTATTTATATTTATAGTAATCCATCCATCACTCAGATTGTTGAGGTATTGTGATACTGGTAATCCTTGTTTGTGTTTCTACAACGGAACATGATGGGTGTATCCTCTAAATAGCTATTTTTAATTTTATGTCCTTTAACCCAGTAGTTAAACTTGTTAAGGCGTTGCTTTGTCGTCCGAATAATTTCTACTGCGTGCAACCAAGACCATCAAAATGTTTACAGCGTACGCTTCCATACATTGTACTCATATGGAAGAATTCTAGAGCTGAGTTGGCGACCAAGTTCCAAAGAACCAGACCAAAGCAGCAACCTTGAAAGAAACTTTAGTGGATTTGTTTATTATTCCTAAACGAAAAATTTGTATAACGCCTTTAATTTGAATAAGTGCATACGATACGTCCTTTCAGCATACGTTCTTGCAGAAACCATCTTCGACCAATAGAATTTTGATGTAGGACTAGAAAACGAAGTCTGAATTGTTTTTGTTGAGATATAATCCATAAGATCAGCTATTGCATTTTATGTTCATGTCCATAATTTGACGATATATTACAGATTATTGTTAAAGTTATGTTTCAAGAGATGATGCTGAAGGTAAATTATTGCAACCTATCCAAAGATTTAGGTAAGTGCTGGAAGTAGGCATATTGGTCAATAAGCTGGTGGATCTATTTCATTATCATTGCATTCCTGATAGACAAGGTTTAAAATTGTGCATTAGATTTCCATTGGCAGATGCCCAGCCATGGTTTGGGTTCAAGGTTTTATTTAGTTTCGCAAGATTTCCCGTCTACTTTCGTCATGAATCAAGGAGTCTTCAGTAAATGAACGTTTTTGAAATGAATTCAAGTATTATGGAAGTGACTAGCATGACTGAACTTTCTTGTGAATTGATATTTTCAGTCAAGCTGTTGGAAAAAAGCATTCATCATACGGAATCTGGAACACAGTTCCGATTTATTTCGATTATTGGTGCAGAATTCAATCCATGCATTAATTTTCTGGTTCGCAATTTTCAGTTTATAGGTAGGAAAGACGTTTTTATAGACTTAAAAACTGGCTTCTCTCTGGAGAATGGAATTTGGAATCTGGAGAACATTTTTGCGAATTTAATGGCCTCTCGAATTGCAAATAGTTCTGCCTCGAAGATGGAATTTCATTCGTTTAAATTTACATTCCAAGTTTTAATTTGCATTTTATTGCAAAAGGCACAACCTCTACCCAACTGTTTTGAATCCATCTGCGAGTATTTGTAATTGAAATAAGTTAGCCGATAAATTTGTAAGCAGGTTTTCTGGGAATAAATATGCTGGATGAATGTCTTGATTTCGTCAGAGTTCCTCACAGATAATAACGCAGTCGAGAAAATCAATTTTTCTAAGAGTTTCCAAAGGCTGGAAGTAAACATATTGGACTACAAGACTGAGGATTGTCCGGAGGCTTATTTTGCTTCAGGAAAAGGATAACGTTTGCTTCTTTTAGTATTGTAGGAAGGACTGCATATTTTCAAAAAGCATTAACTAAAAATTATATAACATTTTTTTGGTTTCAAAAATTGTTTTAAAATTATGTTGTGTATGCCATCAGGTACTGGAGCTTTCTTTAGATTCAAATTATTAATTATATTTTTTATTTCCACTTGGGCTGGAGAATGGTAAGGAGATGGTTTTTACGATTTTAATGTGCTTGCTGGCGATGCAGAGTATATTTAGTTTTGTTAATTCTTCATCCTGAGGGAAGTGTGAAGATAAGAGTTACAATATCAGTGGAAGAAACTGTTCCTGAGAAACCCGACATTGAAAGTTGAGGTAGAATAAAAGTTTTGTTGCGACAAATATTAAAAGGCGATCCAAAATTTCCGGAATATTTGTACCAAAATTTTTCCAGCTATTCGTCTTCGCTAATCTAATATATCGTCTATATTTTGCTCTAGGCTACTAAACTGCTGTTTAAATTATAATCTTTAATCAGCGGTTAACTATTTTTATGAAGTCTTAAGGTTCGGAAGCTACGTCTTGGAATTGGTAATGACTGGTTGCACCAGTTCAAAGTTAATGGTTTAGAGGATAAACGTTGTTTATAGGAAGAAATGCAAATGATTGTGATAGTGCGAATGAAGTCTTCCCCTGAATTATTAACTTTTTCTTTTGTATTTGATTCTTTAAAGGATTTGTAATCTTTAGATTCTTTTGTTAATTTTGCTTTGAATTTACCATGACCTCCATAAGACGTTTTGAATCTTCTTATAATATAAAACGATTCTGTTTGCAACTGGAAAAATATATAACGACGATAGCGCAAAGAAGTTTGATCCAAGAACAAAAGAATTTGGAACAAAGGGAGCTAATTCAGAAATTGTTAGAGTGAGATTAATCCATCTCTGGCTGAAAAGGTGAGGAAGGTTGCTTTACTGTCCGGAGTTTATAATTGCAAGTTGTTTTTTATGAATAAATTCTTTTATAAGTGTAGACTTATGGAATCACGAATGTTACTTGAATATGTTCGAAAATACCCACTTGTAGGCATAAAATGAAAAATGAGCAAGATAAGCGACTTTAAAACGTGTTTGCCAATCCGAGCTAAGACTTCGTTTTAGATGTACAAGTAACACCTATCCATAAACCCACAGTAAAATGCTATTAACAAGTTTACTAAGACAGTAGGAGATAATATTCCTGCCCTGTATATGATAAATAAGGTAATGTTCATCACTTGTCTTTATAGTCATCTTCAGGTTCTTCCTCCTCTTTCTTCAGCTTGCTCATGTGAATTATATTTTTTCTTGCTTGCTTTGGATGGGGTTGCATTAGGTTTTTCGCCTTTGTAGGCTTTCACTTCCTCCATATATCTGGCCTTGTCTTTGGCTGCAAGTGCTTTATGTTTAGGTCCAACTTCAGGTGAAATTTCATTCCATCGTCGTCCAAGCTCTTTAGCAATGTCACCAACAGTTGAGTCTAGCAGTGATTCTTTGACTTTTGGGCGTTCACCATTTGACAACAAAAAGGCAACCAAAGATCTTTTTGGTTGCATTAGGAGTGCACCTCAATTGTTTTCATAGAGCTCTCCAGACAGCACTGCGGGCATTAAAATCGCCTGCTATGAGGAGATTAGATTGTTGGAGTTAGAGGTAATGTTTCCATTTCTTGTAGGACATCCTGGAGTTCTAAAGTCGGTGGAGCGTAGGCGAAAGTACAATAAAGTGAGAGTTCTAGCGATTTCAATTTTTTGGTCAATGTATGGAGAGTTATACGAATAGAAATTGTATTCAAGAGTCCAGAGTAAAATGATCGCAGATTTTGTTGAATGAGAGAGTAAAGAGAGCCCTGTGGGCAATTGTAGTTTTCTCAATGACATGATACAGCTTGACTAATTTCATACCATGATTATCGATGCCATCCCAGCCTTGCGCCTTCTTTAAAGTTCGGGTTTTAATCAACTTGATTTCTTTTGAGAACAGGATGGCGTTGTTTGCTTGAGGAACTTACTGTAAGTTTTAGTAGAAGATATTTGGCTGGATCATGCTTGAGAAAGAGTGAATTTCATTTAAGGCTGAAAGAACGGCATTCTGAATATCAGAAGAATTTGTGCTCAAATTTGAGGAAAGGTGGATTTGTGAAGGTTTAAATATTTTGGTACTGGAGGTCTTGTTTTAAGACGTCGTAAATTTCTTTGCTACTTGAACAATAATTATGCTAATGTTTTAATTTAGCTTCGAGAACCATCTTTCCGTGTTTTGCATTTCCTGTTTTGAATTAAGCCAGGTTTGATGTCTTAGTTCTTTATCAGTAATCGATTTCATTTTCTATTTAATGCTTTGATAGTATACTTCTGAATGTGCAATTCCTTAGCCCACCAATTCAGACGAAAGAAAGGTTTTATAGATCTTATTGGAAAGATATTTTCGTAGACTTCTTAGGTTTTATTACAAATTTTTCTATTGGTTTTACATTTACATTTTTATTATTTATTCTATTGCTTTAGTTTATTTATATTTTTTTGCTTTATTTTATTCGTTATGATACTACCTTCGTTATGATACTACCATAAGCAAGTATAATGGTCAAATCATTGAGAGAGAACAGTAGGAAGGTGCTTCCAGTGACCGAGACAACTGTAGCTTTAATACCTGAAGATGAAGCTAATGGCTGGGATGTTAATGATATGTTCCGTACAAATGCCGAAAAATATGGTGTAAAGTCAACTTGTGATAATTCTTTGCAAGAATAGAGCTTCCATTGTACAACTAAGTTGATAGGAGCAAATCTTGGATCAGGGAATTTGTTGAATTCTCTTCATAAATTTTTCCTTTTAGAAGAAATTTTGAAAAGCTTCATTAAAACCTACTTTAATTTCTCTTTATAAGTAATGTATTTGTGATCTGAGCAGGAGTTGTCTCCTTCGCATTTCTTATTTGAAATAGAATTAAATATTCTAAAAAATTAAGAGACATGGCCATCCTCTTCCATGCATAGTTTCGAAAGAAAATAAACCAGATATTTATTATGAGTAACAAGCTTATGCAAACTGAAGAATTCAAGTGACTTTCCTCTTGAACTCGTGGACGTGTAATCTCAAAGCTGATTCTGTGAACCGAAGTGTCCACAAATATTGGGTTGAGTTTAAAAGAAAGGCAAGATTTCCAAATCCTCAAGCAAAGAAGACATAACGTTAGAGGTATATGCGTAAACATTTGAAATAGAAATAAGTAGTTTAGAATTGAAGCTATGAAGGTGAGCTCTAAATTTCTTATGGCCGTAATTAGGGTGGATGCCAGTTGTAGCGATTTCGTCGGACTATACTTCTTAAAAGGCGCGCCTCGGAGGAAGACAAACGAGAACAGATGGTGATGCGTCTCGGAGAGGAGAAAGACAGGCGTCGCCAGAACACACCAATTCTGGACTTGATGTGAGGTACACGGTAAAACGCTTCTGTAAGTTTCGATTTTGAAATGTTGTAATATTATTCCTTCGCGTTTTAGTAACTTGTGTAAATGAATCCTAATTTGAATATGGATAAGTTTAATCTGACTTCATAAGATTTTACCATGCACTAATGTATATATTTAGCAGTAAATCACCTAAATTGGTGCATCAGAAAAATTAATATTCAGGATCAATGATATAGTTATGCTGAAGGCTACAAACGTTGATAATGACTATGTTGTTATAGTATTATTGGCGCCGTCTCTTGTGGTCGAGGGGATGTTCGATGATTTTACTGATACTGCCATAAGTATAATGGTCAAATCATTGAGAGAGAGAACCGTCTGAAGCTGCTTCGAGCGACTCTGAAACAACTATCTTTAATACCTGAAGATGGAAATAATGGCTGGGATGCTAATGATATGTTTAGTACAAATGCCGAGAAATATGGTATAAAGTCATGATAATTCTTTGCAAGAATACACAGTTCTGTTGACTAAAAAGGATACGAAAGAATATAAATTAGAAGAAGCCAAGGCACTCAAAATTGCTAATGAGATTGAAGCAAATGTATCGTACCAAACACGAATTCAGTTAGAAAATGGTGATGAAGAAAATAGGTTCAGTGCTGTTCTAGATCAGATGATGTTGCATCCAAGTATGTTTTACCGCGTACAGTAGCTTCCCTAGGATATTAGGAAACTGAGAAGAATATTGAAACATGTTCCAAGGCGTTGGAATACTACTTATATTCCCTTCTGTACAGTAGGCCTCGCTCTCGTATTATGAAAGTATTCTTGGTTTGAAGATAAGAATTCTGAAAGATGCTCAGATGCCTGTAAACTAATTTAGAGAAACTGTATTGAAAATATTACGAAAAATTTGATCGTAATTGGAGATTAAATATTTAGATCATTGTTGTTCAGATTAAACCTTTAGTAGGATCATTGTTTTTTTACACTTCATTCTTACTTCTGAGGAATTTAATTGTGGAGGTCTTTTGCGTCATTACTTCTTGTGGCTACTTTCGGTTTTAATAACCGTTTGAGTTTCTCTGGTTTAATCCTGCGTATTGTTTCATGAGCCTCATGATCAGTAGGCAATGAGGAACCAGTACCTTGGATACTACCATCACAGTTTACACGGAGCTTTTGAGGAACACTCTTTGAAAGTGTTGTGCAAATAGAACAGCAGGCAGGATTCTGATATTTACGATTATTGTATTAAAGACCCTGTAAAGGAAAATAGGCAAGTGAAATGAAGGGACAGAAAGAACACGATTTGAATCCAATAGACTCTTGCTGAGATAACAGTCAGAGTTTGATGAAATCAACAACCTAATTATTTGCAATTTACGATTGGAAAATTCGAGAACGTGGAAAGATACCAAGGTTATTATTTGATGCAATTCTCCGAAAAGTGATTTTGATATCTTTAGCAACCTCTGAAGAAGACTCGACAATCATCTAGAACAATCTAGAACTTTTGGTTTTAATGTACGAACAGTCACTAAAGCAGCTTTCAACAATTTAGTAGTGTAATATTCCAAGTTTTTTCTTCCGACGCTGATTAAAAGCTGTGTAGACGTCGTAATACGAATACCTTATTTTTAGTAATTACCGAACTTCCAGTTTCTTCCGGTGTTCTGATTATTTATATTTCAAAAATAGATTATGACCTTTGATGAAGTTTTCGGAGATTGTTTTGGAGCAATATTCTTACAAGATATGGAGTAGGAATTTAGGTATTGTTCTAGAAAGGTTGTTTAATAAAACTTTGAACTTTGTGTTACCGCAAATCTTTACTCACCTCAAAAATAATAGCACTCTCCTTTCAGAGATGATGCTTTCTTTAAGTTCTTGGGTTTTAAATATTCCATCTTTGCAGATACTTATTTGATCTTTAATTTTACCAGAAATTTCTGAGTATTATTTAACCTGAAAGAATCAGCATTAATTCCAGAATAGCTAATAGAATACAAGATGCTTTATAATGCTAATGGAGCAGATTTCGCTTAAGAAACCATTGACAGATTCATAAGAACTTCACAACTTGAACAAAATACAAAGACACAATGAGAAGGAAATGTCCAAACATTACATGTCTATCAATTACGGAATGGTATAAGGTTACTTGGTCCAAATATCCAGAATGTTTACCCTTGAAAAATTATATTAAGTCTGAGAAATTTAAGTGAATCTGAACTCAAAAAATTTCTGCCCTATGAGTAGGCCATTGTTAACTGAACTTACAAGAATGTAAAAGAGCACAGTAATTTCAAAGATTTGTGTATGAGGTAAAAGTCATAACAAACAAATATGGTATCTATGGAAGGCCAAACCACTCACGCTCTCGAATTAAGGTCTTTTAAACACATTGAAGTTTTGAATTCATAAAAAACAACTGTCCAGTGGGATTCATCGAAGTACATGAACACGCAAATTTGAAATACTTGTAAATAACGGATCCTTTTAACACAAAACCGATATAGGCAAGCTTCAGGTTTCCCTCACTCAGTTTATGTGGTTTTGAAACACATTTATGAAACTGATCATAATAAAAAGCAGAAGTTTTGAAGAGGACAGAAACAAACGTCATTTCCCATTGAATTTATTCATCGACGTTGCCTGCAGGGCAAGCGGATTACCAGTAAAAATATTTATAACTATTATTTAAGTTCTGCGTCGGTACATTTCAGTGTGCTTACGAGAGGTTCTGCCTTTGCTTGGATAACTGAATTGTACGTGTTCAAGTTATATATTTTTTGTGATCTACTTCAAGGCCATAACAATATTAAGGCAAAAGTATCCATATGTCCCTCACTTCGAACATAAGAACAAGAATCTTGCCTTTGTATATTTAAAAGTTTATTCTTCCTGTCCTTAGCAAAAATTTGTCATAGTAAAAAAGATAACATTTAGAGAGAGGGGGCACCTGGAAATTGGCTTGCAATTTCGGCGGAGACAGTTCTAAAACATTTGGTAAGTATTAAAAGTCAAAGCTCTTTGGATAGAATATAGTTTCACTCTCGATTTTATTAACTACGCCACGCGGCAATCTCACGCAGTAATAAGAATAAAAGTCATCGTAAATTGATCAGAGAGTAGCATTTTTGGCGAAAACCACTTCGTTGAAAACGTTCTCCATTAATAATTTCAAATGCTTTCCTTTTTGCTGTGTACAGATTTGAAAGAAACAATAAAATTCAGATGATTGTCCACGAAAATACCTGAATATTTTATTTAGTCTTTGAACTGACTTTGTATTTAATGATACTTAGGATATCTAATGTGTTAGTCATCCAGAGAGAAGTGCATACATATTCTCCAAGTCAAAATTTGAGATCTTTCTTGATCTCGTAGCCTTTTAAAATAGTTTTAAGTTCATTAAAATATTTTTCTATGTTCTTGATTTTTCTTTTATTAGGAGTAAGATATTGTCGGCATAGGTAATGATGCGATTTGGGTGTTTAAGTACTTTTTTCAAAAGTTCGTTTCGTCTCAATACGGCGGAGCACTGGGTGACTCTTGAAGGGCCTTGAAGAGGTACACTTGCCTATAATTTTCATTGGTTCTTGGAACTAAAATTATTGTGGATGTTTTCGATGTTCTTAAAAATTAACCAAAAGATATTTATAGTATGGGAGTTTCAAAACTCTGGACATTGTTCATTGGTCTCTTATAATTATACCTGTACTGCGTTGAGTTCAGGCGAGCTTTAAGGCCCATAAGATGACCGCAATTATCTTCTTTGACGAAAAGTGCTCCTTGGTTTCTGCACAGTCATCGAATATTATTAAAACCTGAGATAATTCACGGTCTTCAGCACTGCCGAAGTCTAATATACACTGCTGGCCACAGTAAATGGAACATACTGAAGGAATCATGCAAATAACATGAAATTTGCAACATGCATTAGCGGAGGTGAGATATGCAAATGTTTAAAATTTCAGCGCAGAACCACATCACGCGCGACTGTGGCGCCACTTCAAAGCGTTATTCAAGGCTTGAAGTTTGACGATTTCAGGTTTGGAAACTTTCTTCTGCGTGTTTTTAAAAAAACGGTCAATTATCAGTCTTTGTTGTACAAGCGAAAATAGCTTACCTATAAATTTTTAAGAATTATGTACAAATATTGAATTGAGATGTTTATTTTCTACGGATCTAATTCTCCATGCCAAGTTCTAAAAAAGAAAGTTGATCAGCATAGACCAAGCTAGATTGAAGGATGGAGGTGCTCTAGCACATTTGTTTAATTCAAACGGCCCAGTAAGTAGTTTTTTTAATCTATGATAGGTGGCGCTGTGTGAGTCAGTATTCTTCCTTTACACCTGCCACTCAATGAAACTCCATGGACACACTTTCTTGATATCAAAACTGGACATAATGTAGACTTCGATTTGGACCTTTAAGAAAATTTATCTGCAGTAAAAGGTGGTCTTATTAATTGATGTTACTCAGCTAGACTTACTGAGATTGAAACACAGCGATGTCTCTAAAGTTCTGTTCTATGCAGGACAGGATAGGAATAAGCATTTAGAAAACCAGAGCTTTACCATATAATGTGTGTGCACTAATTAGTAAAGGCTCCTATAGAAACTCTGTGGAAACATTCCAAAAAATTTTCATGCAGTTATTTAGAAGACTTAATATAAAGAAGCAATATAAACACTTTCCTAACAATTATTGCTCAAATATCTTACCCTTGTTTCGAAATTTTTACAGTCTCAAATATTCATTTGTTACCATACATCACCATTTTGAACTTTTAAGAAAAATTTTATATTTGAATAATTTTATCCCTATCATGTTTTATGGGAATACTGCAGGGCCGGATATTAGTCACGTTGCTTTCGCACTGTTTTATAAGAGCTGCTGAGCATCTTGGCCGGAATGGCCCCCTCTTTATTATCTAAAATTATTACTAGATTTGCTCCGCAATAAGACTAAAGATTTTTTTATCATATGACAATGGTCATAGTTTCTAGGGTCATCTATGAAAAATTAAATATCTATCTCCACCATCCCACTCAGCGCTTTGTTCTCCCGCATATTTATTTTCCTGAACTTCTTGAATTCGAAATCTATACGGATAGCTCCGCGTTGCAGGAGGGGGTGGGCTCGGCTTATATGGTTTTTTACTGTATCACCGAAATTTATAATGAAAAACTGCGTCTCAACACTTACAACTCCGTTTACCAAGCCAAGCTCACTGATCTATATGCTGCAATAAGATGCATCTTCAAACAATATTTGCCCCGACTAAGAATTCTAAATTTTTTCTAATTCCCTTTCTAGTCTTGAAGCTCTAAAATCTGTAGATAACACTATTTTAGTTCAAGATCTCAAAAATTTATAAAGGTTTCCTTATTCTTTCGATCTGGTATTGATAAATGCTCATGTGGGTTGTGGGGAAAACGAGAGGGCGGACGCTCTTGTTAAAGAGCCTTTCTCAATTAGTTATTAAATATGATGAATTCCTAAGGAATAATCTGATGATAACCAGCAAAGGGATCCTTAAACAAGCAAAGGCATCATTAAGGCACTTCCTCGAGGTCTGACCTATTTTGATTTAGATGTGATCTTAAAATTATAACACTTCATTTTATAAGTTTTTCGCAGTTATACAAGGCCATTATGAAGAAACTCAACGGTAAGCGTGGGTTGGTATGAATCATTGGTTAATGTAAACTTTTTGTATGTTCTTATTTCTAGAATGCAAGTGGGAACTTGGATTTTGTATATATTGTTGTGTTACTTCGTGTTTTTGTTTTGTACGTTTTGTATTGTTACGTCCCTTGGTTTTGCTAACATAGTTTTTTTTAAAATTTTTCTTCCTATCCTATTGTGCCGTCAATATTCAGCCAAGTTTGAACAGTTTTTTTATGCGATGTACTTCTGGCTGAACGTATTTTTATTGGCTTTAGTTTCGTTATACTAATTTGCGTTACTCGGAGCTCGGGTTTCGGTTGTTTCCTTTTTTTCAATAGATTATCCTTTATTATTCTGGAGACATGGCGGGACCGCTGTCGTTCTCGTTGGATTGGGTGCAGTCCTTTTTGTTCTATAACCAACTTATTTGGTTGTGCGTGCTGGGCTACGCCCATTTCAAGTACCGACGGTGGCCGGATTTTTGGTCAGTTTAGTCACGTAGCGCATGGACAATTTTTCCAGCTGCACACAATAGTGCCTCATTCAAAATGACGAAAATGTTTTTGTATGCTACAGTTTCTCTTTATATCTTTATTAAAATTTGTGTAGGGTGATAGTGGTTGGCATATCTGGCTGCTAGTTCGTTAAATCTTGTTACGTGCTGATGGCAAATGGCAGTTTATATGAGACTCTTATAAGTTTTGCTGTGCTCGTCTTAATCACCTATTCTTCAGAAGTTAAGAAGCCTATGCAAATCGGGACTTTGCTGGAAGGAGAAGGATGTTGCTCCCTCTCTATGAACCGAAGATCACGTGTTGGAGCATAGCTTCTCACTCACGCTTAAGATTGTAGATACAGCCCTTTTTACAGATACGCGTTCGATGTCTTCCATGTTTGTTTGGTATTGCATGACTTACGTTCAAGTATATTTTATATGTTGTGTACTGTCTTACTTGTAGGTGTACGAAAACAGTTAGGTACAATTAGGTTTGCTCATATATTTTGCTTCTATATTACAGTATGCTTCTCAGGGAGGGGGAGGTGGTCATGTTTCGCTCTACAGGTTTTTAACTTATTGTGCGTGTTTTGGATTTTAGATGTCGTGTCACGGTATCCCCTTTAATTATCTTGATGTTAGATTTTGCGTTATGTTTCACTTATTTGGGCCTTAGTGTGTAAGTCGTATTATTATACATCTGTAAACTCGGATTTTAAGTTGTGAATTATATATTTAAAACTATAAATCCCTCATGGCTGGTATATATTGGTATTCTTAAATCGCTTATTGGCGTGGTAACTCTACATAGTCCTTTTGGGCACGGTATCCTCCTGTACCCCTTTTGATTTATGCATTTACTAAAAATAATCTTCGGACGTGGTTCCCTTCTGCTTCTTTTGTTGTGGTATTTTAAGATCATGCTTTGACTTTTTATCATACTTAAGACTGATTTAGGGGGCTTTGATCAGTCTTTAAGATCTATTAAGTTTAGAAGTGTTGGTATTTATTATTATTTTTACAAGACACCTGATTTAGTTTGATTTTGTGTAGTTGAGATCTTATTTTCCCTGAAGAGTCTGATTATTGATAAGACCTCTTGTAATCTTCCACTTGTAGGTTATGTGGTGCTGATTATCCTTACACGTTATTTTATAACATTTATGGGATTGTATGCGACTCGCTGTGGACACAGAAAAGGAAGTTTTGAGCGAACAAACTAAGGAGAATACTCCGAGCACTAGTATTACACCTGACGATTCTGTTTCCCCACGAGGATAACCCTGACAATGAAGTGGATAAATCCATCACGCCTTTAGTAAAACTGACATTGTCTACTGTTGAACACTTGCGCACTAAACGAATTGTCAAGCGGTTTTGTTGATAACATTTCCACAAAACTCCAGATTTACGATTTTGCGGTCAATCAAGATCCGAGGGTTATAAATTCTAATGACATCTCGCAACCCTACATGCGTCCCTCCGGAACCAAAGATTTGTCCGTGTTCTGGGCAGATTCTGGATAAACTGCTTGTGATGCAAGAAGATCTAACTGTAAAAGAGCATGCTGTCCCTAACACAATGTATGAAAACCCTGTGGATGAAATCACTGATGTTGAAAGGGAAAGAAATGAGGTAATCTTTAAGCCAGCCATTACATCCAAATATTGATGACTGTGACACACTCGACTCTGGGATTCCTCATGAACATGAAAATTTGATACCCCAAGAAGTCGTTTACCGTGAAAATGGTACTATTATACTTAAGTTCTGTTCCCGTGAGGCAGCTAGAGAGTTTTGTTATTAAAGTGCTGTAACGGTAAATCACCGCCTGAGAATCTTCCATCACATTTAACAGAATCAGAGTGACATATGTATTTCTGATCATTTTGTCCTGTGATTTTAATAAGAATTTTACTTCGGGGATGGGTACATTTTGTAGCCTAATGATTTTATATGTTCTAATTTGATTTTATATAATGACTCAGATTCTTCGCCTACTTTGTTTCTTCGGTTGGGCAGGGATGGACGCATCTCTTCATCGGATCCCTTTCCATAAGTTCTCCACAAATCTCTAAATATCCTCGATAAGAAGTGTCATTTCGACCACAAATGTATCTCTACAGAAATTATAAATTTGAATATTCCCAGTTCTACAAATTTTTATTCTGGTTCCAACATTTATAAAGAACGATTTGTGAAAAATACTATAAACGAAGATATTGCTTCAGCCTTATATAGGGATTGCGAATGTGATAAAAAGTGTGCAAGACACCTTTTTGATATATCGGTCAAGAATAACGCCGCACATAGAAGCTTATCCGTTGTTTCAACTTCCCAAAAGGATATCTTGCAAAACCAGAAACTTATTGGATGCAAGTCGTAAACTGCTAAGCTTTTCTGACGACCTCGTCCATGCACTTAATGCTGGTCCTTTAGACATACGAAGAGACACTGCAAATCAGAAATCTTCTCATTGCTCTGAATCGATTCTTAAAGACTAAAAAAGGCTTTGTTAAATGTGCTAACTGAATGTTTTTAATCAAAATATCACATTAATTCTGATATCGGACACAAAGCCACGGACAGAAATTGTTCATGTTTGATCAGCGAAATTAATTTTATCAAGGATCACTTAGATATAGGTATGCAGTTTTAATTTTTTTTACTCAGTAAAGGGTTTCAATATTGTATATATGTTTTTAACTACTGTTGTTATGCTTTTAACTATTTTAAACATTTCATGACGATAGTTTTAAGCATTAATATGAACCATTGTTCGCTTGCCGAGGCCCAGCTCCCTGTGTTAAAACATATCTTTGGGTTTGATTCAGATATATTATGGCTACAGGGAGCCCTATTTAATTAAAGGAAATTTTACTTATAGACAGAACTAATGGCGTGTCGCAATGAAGTCTGGGGATCGAACAGATATTGTGGTGCTTAACGAATCTATAGATTGCATTTTTGACCTCGACTGACGAAATCACCTGCATTACGATCTATAAGAGAAAAATTCAGCATTTTATTGCGTTACTTCTACCATGCTGAGGCTATTTCAGTAGAAGAATTTTGCCATAACATAGAAAGTTATATAGTTTTGGGCGACTAACTCAAGACACATGTTGGGGGCTCAGGGGCTTCCTGGTGTTTGACTTCCTGGCTGCTGGCAGAGCGATCCTTTTGAATTCTAGAGTTTCTCCACCCACTTTCATCTCTGCAGTCGGGAGGGGATGCACAAACTTTGTTTGTTACTCTCAATTTGGGATTCCAGCTGGAGAGTTTTAGAATTTCAAATGAAGAGACATTAAGCAATCAAGTATCTGATATTAGAATTTGGCGAAATGGTGAAGTATATTTACAAGAAAATTATCAAGAGAAAATTAAGTAGTTCTACAAAAAAGGCAAATACATTGTTCTTTCCCCGCAGCGAGAAAAAGAAAGACCTCAACAATCGAGATTCCGAGCGTTACGGTTAATTCCCCGAAATTTTGAATTTCCTCAAAATGTCATGAATTAGTGGTATTTTCTTGATTTTAATTTAAAAATGACTCGTTTTGTACCTTGATTTGTTTTCTTATATACATCCTAACCGAAATCAGATACATTAACAGATAGCAGAAATTTTCACGTGTAATGAATATAGAAAGCAGCCTTGTATACGGAGTAATCCGGCCGTAACGCTGAGAGGGTTAAAAGCTCAAGGATTAAATTTTTAGAGCAGTTGAAAACTCTGGGAGTTGTCTTTGATGCTGCGTTGACTTTTATGGAACAGTTAAAGATAATTCAGAGCCAAACCGATATTCTTATGAATTATCGTACAGCTTTTTCTACCGACATGCTCAGTAGAAGGTCTGATATTATTACGGAAGTTTACCAGAACGTGATAGTTTCGACTGTATTGTATGGAATTGGGGCTTTAGTCGGCACGCTGCCTCTCTCCGTCTAGTACGAATTATGATAAATTTTTATTTAATAGCAACAGATGTGATTTAAAAATGTATAAAGATGCACTGGTTACGAGGAACATGTTTGAAAGACGTAATATATATACATGTGTAAGATATAGAATACGATGGCTATGTTAAGAAATAATTGGCAACCTCAAAACTAACTATTCTAAATTTGATGGAGAACCTTAAGTTCATCCTTTCTCCCAAATTCGGGATCGTTCCAAATTGCATAATACTGCTTGAAATATAACTGAAAATTAACCAATCACGGCTTAGCTTTACATTTGCACCTATGTAGCATAAATGCTACTTCGATTAATTACGCCTCCCCTTTTTCGATATCACGAATCAATTGCTATGTCATTTCCTTTCCTTACTTCTGCTCTGCCAATACCTTGCTGTCCAAGATGTTTACGTCATACCTTTAAAAACCAATGTACATAAAAATATTGCATTTAAATACGATTGGATATACGCCTTGTATACCGAAAGTGAGCCGAGACGAATTATCATGGAATCAAGTTGTGTTTAGAAAATGCCACGTCTGGAAGTTATTGTATTGCATTTAACTGTGCACCTAAAATAATACATGCATATGACCATCCTGCAAAGGTATCTTTTGACTTTGATAAATCGTTACCAAAGGGGCAGTAGATATTTATACAGATGGATTGGGCTTTGAGAAAATTATAGAGCTGCATTTGTTTGCTAATATGGCCGTGAAATAGACCATAGGATATAAATTAAACTGTTTGAATTTAGTATTTCAAGCGGAGAGATGCGCCTTATTAAGAGCACTGAACTAGTTAAAATCAAATCTTGTGCACTTACAAAAGTAGATAGTTACACTGATTACTTGTCATTGTTACAACTCCTAACAAGTCGAGTTAAAAATAGCTATACAATTCATGGTATAAAGGAAGAATTAAAATTTCTCCAATCAAAACATAATTTCCTTACACTGGGTAAATGCGCATGTCTGAGGGTAATGAGAGGGCCGACGTGCTGGCCAAAGTGGCTGCTCTTGCATAAGAGTCTCTGGATCGAAAAAGCATGTTATTAGAAAAAAGGTATACTTGGAGAGATTGAGAGAAGAATGGCAGACAGAGATCAACAAAGGGTTGCTGGATAGACTCACAATTAAAGACAAAATGAATATTTTCTGCGATATTTATGTCGGTCAACTTTTGGTGGACATGGGTGTTTCAATGCAGATCTTAATAGATTTGGAATAAAAGAAAATGTGAATTCTATCTCTTGTGGCATTGAGAGTAGCACAGTGCACTTTGTTTCACTGTCAGTTGTTATTCTCATTAACGCAGGAATTTGGAAATATAACTGATTTTAAGGCCGTTTCAAAACAAAATTTGCCGAAGAAGCAATGAGATACATAAATTCAAACCGCCTTTGCGGCATTTTGGTTGATTTCAACCAATATTGTCTAATGAATATATATATTTTATCTTGGTTTTAAGGGTTTTAAGATTGTATTGTCTTCGTTCTGATTGGCTTTTAATGATTTTTTGTAATGTAAAAATTTGAAGTTCTAAATTATGAAGTTTTATTTTTGTTCTGTGTATGTTGCTTCTATAAAGACAAATATGTAAAAATGGCTTAAATAACAATTTCATTAATTTTTAAAAGGTATTTCTGTTTGAAGCTTGAATGTTACTGTGTTTATATTTATTATATGCATGGCAACTTTCTTGTGTTTTGTTAGAAGTGTATGTTTTAGGCTTTCGTATTGTTCAATTAACAGCCTTTTAGTTTTCCGTTTCTATCACGGCTCTTTTGGTGTTTTAAAAGTAAGAAAATTGGCCTAGTAATCTGATTACATGTAAAAGTTTGTATTCTTTTAACTGCTTTTTAGTTACTAAGATCCTTACTTTGGTTTTTCTTGGCTTTTAGAATTTTAAACTAACTCGCGACTTCAGTGGACAGGTCCAAGCCGCTAGATGTCCTCTTTTATGGTGTGCCTGAGGGAGCCCAATAAACGATCGTAAGGTCAAAGGGATTAGGTGGATCGTGCTCTCCTCGCACTCAACTCTTGGCCGATAAGAGTACCACTTAAAATGTGGATCGAAGGCGGGAGAGAGATGATACAAAAAAGAGGATTGTGCCAATAACAAAAGCCGCAACCTCATAATAATGAAATATAATGCTGCTAGGCGTTCATACATGGGAAAAGTTTATGACCAAGCTGAATTATAGGAATGATTCTTCGAATATTTGTTAAAAAGTTCTACATTTTATTTGGTGTTTAAAGAATGGGATGTTTCCCATCATTAGATATATCTGGGCACTAGGAACCCCGGGAAGGAGAACTGATGAAAATCGGACAAAAGTTAGGTTCGATATAAAGGACATGGATGCTGGCGAATCAGGTTTTCGAACTGTCTTTAAAGAGGTGGTTTGTGCCTGTCGGCGTACGTCCCTCTCTAGTTACAATACAAGTTTTATTGTAGCAAATTTTTATTGAAAATTGGTTATATTGATTGTATATACGTTTCAAACTACTTACAAATTAATACCAATAATGAAGATAATGTTCACCCAGCTGATAGAATTGGTATAACGTTTTTAGTAGTTCATTTATGAAAATAAATGGAATAAGATACTTTTACAGGCGATTCCGGGCTAGAGGAAGACGTCGGCAGTACTACTGTTATGCACTTTAATGGAATAAAAATTGATAATTAAAATATGTTTTAAGAAAGGTTAATACAACCTACCAAATAGAATCTTCTGCCATTGAAGTGGAACAAGATCCGTATTTATTCCGATGATTTGTCAGCACTGCTGGCGCTTTTGAATCCCAAATATAGTATGTTGGAAGAGATTGATATATAATATAACGATTTGGTAGACACGCATAATATCTGTATAAAATGGACCAAGACACCTGCTGGGTACATTGGGCAGTGCAAAAGAAGCTATCTTAGGACCTAGTGACAAACACGTTATTGAAGATGCGATGGAATGAAAAATGTATACGTAATGGAATAATTACCAAAAGTCGGGCAAAAGCAAAATTACTTAAAAACATACAATACGGATATGACCTGATTTACCTGAAGTACTTCGCAAAAGAATTCGTAAATTTAAATTTAAACAGACATTAGGCCATGTGTTGGAACACGGCCGGATTACTGGAGGTCATTGTTGGACATTTTGTAGTTACACAGGCTAGCTCTGTGGGCAAGGAGGGGTGGGGCTCTGCGTCAGTTTTGGTATTTCTCCTTTAAGCTTTTACGAAGCTTCGTGTTTAAATCAGTATTAAATTTAAATTCTTAAGTACGCAGAATATTTAACGAGGAAAATCAGATAGGTCGAGGTGCACTACTGAGTTCCTGTCCGACTGCCTTGAGCGAGAAGGGGAAGAACAGGGAACATAGGGGGTTGCCAAGTTTATAAATTAATGGGGTATATTCCAAAACAGCTATCCAATTTATTAAATTCAAGTTTATCTGCAGTAACCCTATTGCACAGCAAAAACGTATCAGAATAACAAGAGCGAGATAAAGAGAAATTTATATTTTCAGTTTACTAAAACGAAGCGTGTTATTGGTACTTTCAGCGGTTTTGATCAAAGCTTTCACTAAAAATTTGTTATATGTAATAGCATATTAACATGTTTCATTCAATATTACACTTAGCTCATTATTCATAATATGTACAAATTTGATAATTAAAATGAGTATCCCACCATTAAATACGGTTGGGGCATATGTGTCCCAGCCTTTCGCTTGAAAACAGTTTGTCAAAGAAAATCCCAAATGCTAAATTTACCTTATGTATGATGCATTTTGTTCACTTCGATAGAAAACGGGGTAACGGGGTAAAAAGATTTTAAATTCGTAATCAAAGCGTTAATGAAAGGCCAAAACACATAAACTGCTTAATTTACTATTTAGGTCTTTCACGACAATACGTGTTCGAGTTAATAAATTATCTTGCTTCCTAAAATTTAATAGCAAATATCAAAAAAATTTCATTATGTGACTTAGTGATTTAAAGATGAAAGGGTAGAGTTTAATAGCCCAAATTTTGAGTTTCCATTCTTTTGTCCAAATGCTATTTCCTCCTATGAAAAAGTAAACCTTTCTGAAGTAAATGGATCAATAACTTGTACAGTATGGTACAGAGAAAGATTTGAAAAATTTATTTTTACTATGAAGGAAGGACAAAACGCATCCGGCTAGCCACAAAGGAAGATATCAGAAATGCTGCTTCAAAATCCAACGGTCCGGTTAAAACTGAACTCTGGCAACGTTACATAAACGCAGAGTCTCAAGGGTAAAACACTCCAATTCACCGTTGTGTCAGTCTTCCCATTTTAATACGGACACTGATTAATCCTCCTACGGAAGACTAAATCTCCGACAAAAAAGAATGCAGAGGCATTGGCGGAGGAGACAAGTAGGCGCTCACTCGTTGAGGTTTTCCTTTTCAATGAATAATGTACGTTGTCAACAGTGCTTAAGCAAATAAAGTGTGAAAAGAAGGAAAGGCTTTATAAACCAGTTTGTCTTCTACGCCTCTAGAAAAAGGGTACATTCGTTAAGGAATTTGGCGACGGAACCAGTTGGCGAAAACTTCCCCTCTGTGATGTACCGGACCTGGCCGAGATTTTCTTCCTCCGCCACGTATATAGGAGATTGAGAAATACGGGTTAAGATGAATCGTTCTTTGAACTGGGAAATGATGAACAATTTAGTTGAACAATTTAGCAGCTGCTAAGTGTTTAGTGGAAGAATATCTTTCCATTATATCAATACATATAAAGTCGCATATTTCCTTAGCTTCTGCCATCGGTGTCTTTGAAGAATTTTCATAGCACTTTGAGTTTAATTCTAAAATAGTAGTTTTTAAATTTGTTATATATTCATTAACTTTAAAAACACTAATTTCTCTGGATTGCATTCAGTTATATATTATTTAAAGATGAGGCATAATCTGATAAAAAAACTAACCAAAACTTGAAATTATCTAGATATTTTGAAATTCCTGTTGCTTCTGCAATAGTTTAATCTGCATTTGATGTTGACTGAATTTCAGTAAGGCAATTTTTTTAAAGGTCGCAAATTTTCATGAACTCTGTTTATGGTCCTTATGTTGAAGTTCCACCTTGTGGAGGAAGGACGTGGAATGCTAACGGCCATATGCTTCTTTAGAATGGACACACGTTGCGGTGATTTTGAAAAGAATGTTGGAATAGCCAGAATGTTAGAAAAAATATTTTTCCGTTTCGTGAAATACTTGCTGCATTTCTCATTATTAAATTAACTTGATGTGCATAACAGTGAATGAAATGTGCATTAGTATAAACTGCTTTTATTTTTGCTTAAACTCCAGCTTTTTTGCCTTTCATGACGTTTGAACCATCAAATGTCTGAGCTATCAATTTTTTTCATTTCCCTGAAAGATCATGTCCAATTGTTTTAAAATACATTTTGATACGACATCTGCAATTTGACTTTCAGGAATAAAGAACCCCACAAACGCTCAAATATTTCTCCATTCAATACATACCGTAGAATAAGGACCATCTACGTGTGCTCCGAAACATGTGTTGTGTCAGCCATTAAAGCTACAAGCTTTCCTAATTTCAGTCCTTATCTCATGGTACATTTGAAAGAGGCACTCAAGTATCTCGTTGTGAATGGTCTTAGAAACACCTTTGAAGACTGCACCAGTTTCTAAGTGATTCTTCAAATCTGAATCTAATTTACTAAAGGCAAAATTGACTAATCCTCTAAATACCCATGGATTTACTGAATAGTCTTTTTCATCATATCCACGTAAGGGAGTTTCAAAGTTTCCACAAAAGAAAATGCAGTCTATTATTTTGCACAAAATTTCACGGTTCTTTTTAACCTTTATGTTTTTGGTCATTGACCGAAATCTGTATCCCTCACTAAGTTTCTCCTTAATACAAACGGTTCCTAAAAGTGAGAGTAAAACTACATTATCAACATGCTTCTTTGACTTCTCATGCTTTTCAGTTTTTTCTTTCATTTTGTTTATATTTCTGAAACCGTCTTTTGTCCACGTTACATCACCTCCAAACAGCAAGTACGGGAAGCAAAGCAGAGCATTTTTTACTTCACAACCGCAAAGCCAATTTTTACGTTGGTACCATTCAGAATTGAAACTACGAATATATTTCTTCTTGTTGCTTATGCCTGGCTGACATATTAGAATACCAGGTGTTGATCGACCTCTTAATTGTAATTCTCATGGAGAGACAGCTGTGAGAACAAAAGCTCTTGAGGTTCACTTACAGTCACTGAATTTATTACTTGAGGATGCAAGGGCATGGTTAATGTTTTCTGTAAAATAAAAGAACCGAAAAAATTGAATCAAATAGAATAGCTGAAAAATAATCCAACCAAAAATATGGTGCATGATTTTTAAACAACACACCTGATTAAAAAAAAGAACCACCTCCCAAGACACTCCAGATTCGGCACTGCAAGAACGACAGTGCTCTTCTTGCTCTCGGCCTCGTACGCCGCTTCCTAAGTGCGCATGCGTAGAACCAAATACCACACTCGCGGAGCAAAAAATAATGTTTTCAGAATTTCGGCATTGCAAGAGCGACAGTGCTCTTCTCGCTCCGTAGCTCGAGTGCTGCTTTCTGTGTGCGCATGCGCAGAACAGCCAAACACCACGCCGCTGGAACTGTGAAGCGCGCAGTTCCATACAAAGACTTTCGGACGTTTTTCATAAACTGGAGGATGGCTACTGACATAAAGTTTAAGGATTATATATTGTAGAAGTATAAAGAAAGAATTAAAGAAAAAGGTGCTCATTATATTAAATATTAAAAATAAGTGGAAATAGGGGGTACTGCAGTTCCACAGTGCTTATTAAGAGCCGCCACTGGCGCCAACACGTAACAGCTCACAATATGGTCAGACTTAAAGATTCGAGTGAACTAAACAGTTAACTTACAAATCAATATTTTGTGCCCCGCCAAGATTCTAGATAAATGTTCTGCACAATGTAATTCCCACCGGGTTCGAATTCTGAAGAAAAGAGGTCGAGAAGGTATTTTCGTTCTTTCCCGTGTATAACGTGAATGCAATCCCTTTTAGCTGTGTGTAGTAGTGGCAACATGGGGAGTTAATATCAATTCATGTGAAAGAATGAAAGGACTTATCTTCCACTACATGGTAAAATACAGTTAAAGACTAGTATTGTCCTCTAGATGAGTATTAAATGCAAAATGTTAGGTTGGTTAGAAGTCGGAAAATTTTTATTGGTTAGAGACGAATGAATAACGTTTAGTAACCAGAGATGTTCCTTTGTCGTTACAAACGAACGCAAATACATTTTTTAAATCTTTAGTAATAACTTGTGAAAGTAATTTTGTATTTGAAAAATATTTGCGAAGCAGGCTTACCAATGGGCTACTGAACGTTTGCTGCACCTTGTGGTGCTAGTTCTGTTCGGATCCTGGCCAACGGATATTCTGCACAACCGTTTGCGATTTTCTATATAATGTGTATAGAAGGCAATTCACCTTAGATCTTTCACGAAGATATCCCTACCCTTAGGCATAGAGCTGTCGTAGACTGCCATAATAGTCTGAAAAGAGCATTTATTTACGAGTCCCTTTGCAACCAAATTTCAATGGCACTTTAAACGTTTATTTGGTGTATGAAAATTAAGGTAAAACCTAGAATTTGCCAAAATCTGCAGAAAGTGAGTATAGTATTTTGTCTGAAAGGTATATAAATTATTTCGCTGAAGTTTATGAAATTAATAGATGCCTTACTAATCCCAGCTTTCGATTAAAATTGCATGTTTCGCTCATTTCAGCTTTTGAGATCAGCAAGATATGCATTAATAGGAAGTATAATTTTTTATGCTGAAAAATGAATTTGTATCAACTGAAAAAGAGTTTATAATTTTAACTTTATGGGATGTAATTATAGTGAATAAAATCAATTTATTTAGATGAAAATAGAGCAAAATAAAAAACAAAGCATTTACAGCTATGACAAAAACTTCTTTTGAAAGCAATCAATTCACTTTTTAACACTTCCAAAGTTTTGGATATATTTCTAATTTTACAAATTTACTTTTATGTTAAACATGTAGCGAGTTAAAATAAATTAAAAGGATTTATTATGAATGATCAATGACTGCACATAAAAAGTTGTGCAATGAAAGAAAATCTTTGCATCTTTCGAATATAACAAACTTCCCCCTACCTAGGCAATTTTCAACTGAGAAGCTAAAGTAATTAGGAGGGAATGAATTTGGCGAATAAAGTAGACAGCCGAGAACCGCATACATTTGTACCTGAAATTGCTGCGAATGTACTAATTAGTCCCAAAGTGCATGGGAGTGAAACGTAAAAAGCATTTGCTTTGGTTTATTTGATTATGGGAAAGCATTCGAAGGCTATCTGCCCAAGGGCAGGGATGCCTTCGTGAAAGACATTCTGAATGAAACTGGCTCGTATACAATATTACAATCATAAAACTTGGCCGAATGGGTCTTTCATGGAAAACGCTCATTCAGCCAGCCCAGTCACATAGATCAACGCCGGGCCGAACTAGCAGTGTTTCAGAGATTTTACCTCTCGGCTGTTGGCGGGCTGTAAAAAGAATTTGGAATAACATGTTTTCATCGAAAGATTTAAAACGCAACATTAAAAATGACTGCTTAATTTCAGTACTATAAATGGTCCTCTTGGCCAAGCAATCATTGCATTGGAAAGTCCAGTATGGTGATTTGACCATCTTAAGTCTAAAGAAAAGAAAACCCGTTCGAGCACCGAAATACTGCGGACCATTTCAGACAGATAAACGTTGCCATGAAAGATGCTTTTATTTTTAAATAATTATTTGTTTATCTATATTCCTACATCATTCACACTTACATAGAATGCCGACTTCAGATAGACGGCAGAAAGTGAAAAAAAGATGCTCACTAACACAGATGAGCAAAAAATAGAATTCCTTACTTTTATCCTCTTGAATAAAATGCCAAGGAACCTAGTAAACAGGCAAACGAATAACTGCTCAGTTTCAAAAAACAGAAAGCAAGAACTCAAGAAGGGGTTAATTATCCTTTATCCACTGAAAGATTAACAGTAGGCCTCTTTCCTTGGATATACACTAAAGCCTCCACTTAAACTCAAAAGTCAATAAATAAGAACTAAAAAGATTTAGCTGATGCTAACAATGCTAAAATAGTTGGCTTGTAATCTTAGATTAGCCGGCGAACTATGAAAAAGCACGTAGTACGGCCGAGGGTAACAAGTTAGAGAGACGTAGCCCAAAAGCAAACCCGCGCTACTCAGGAATCCTAACTCTCCAAGTCAGTTGAACTTGACTTAAATGCTATTCTCTTCCTCATTTGCATCCAACGCGATATATGAATGAACTAGATCTGCCCAGCCCATAAGTTCACCTCACCACAAAGGAAAAAGTGACAGTTCTGCATATTCCGTTCCACTCGGCCGATTAAATTTAAGTTGAGTGTTACGTCTCGAAACCGTGACTTAGGATATATATTAGATCTATATATAGCATAATTTTTAGGTATTCCGACAGAAAATCGGACCTTTTTCTGAAATGGCATATCATTTTCATATTTTGATTCCAAGACTAAAATTATGACACAGTGCAAAGTCAGTAAAAATTGCAAGAGTAGTTTAAAAAATTAGCTCTGAATTTTATCCCCTCAATATTAATTGAATATGGTATTTAATAGTATCTTTTGTTTGTTAAACTCATTTAATTCTCTTTTCCCATTTCGAAATTTAGGTTTAATCCAAATAAAATTCGCAGCTATTTTGATTTGGTTTTCAAAATTTGTATTGTAGCAATTTTAAAAACATTTTCGAAACCACTTTTCAACTATAACCTATTAAATTTTCATCATATTAGAGTAGATTTTTATCATTTAGATTCATTTCTAGCTATACCTACAAAAAAATTAGAATTCTTTATTTAAAATTTCCAATGATACATATGATTAATGTATTGGCGCGTTTTGAAATTTGCCAAATTTGTTATGAGCTATAACAACGCCAAACGTGGTTTACGCATTTTGTTTAAAGTATTTGAAAGAATGTACAGAGGAAAATAGGTAAATTATTCAATGAAAAAGAGAATAGATCGCTATAAATTTAGAATTTCGTCAAGTGAATTATTTTGGGAGCATACTGAAAAAAGGGCAATAAATTTTTAAATTTAGCGTTAAATTTCCCTCTAAACTTTGCAAAACTTAACTTTTGGGTATAATGAGTCAGAATCGAAATAGTGAAAAAAATCGGTTTGCCATTACAGAAAAGTCTCATTTTACACCAAAATACCTATGTTAGAACAATGTTTCATATAAACATAATATCTAGTATTTTAAACATGTTCAAACAGACAGCATTTTAAGATTTTATAAGTATAATTTAAGTGTTGATACTTCAAATAGAAAGAGTTCCACCCTTACGTAGATAGAAATGCAGGTCATACATAAAATATTATATAGAGTCTGAACATAGGGCTGCCGGGCCGAAGAGGTACTTAGGATAAGAATGAAACTGGACAGCCCGCAGAGAGCTTGGATGCTTCCCTTTACAAGAGCCTTCAGAACAGTTCAGACTGAAATTACTTGCGGGTGTTCCGCCTCTGTCGATTTCGTAAAAATTATACTACGAAAAGTTTCGATAAGCTAATAAAATTATGGATACTGTAACTGGACAAAAAATACTCACGAGTATGGACTTTCAACAACGGAATGAAGATATTCAGCCAATGACAAGATTGGGATTATTTTACGATGCTGATTTTCCTACTGGTGGCAAATTAATTTTTATGGAGGGGAGATAAACAATTCTAGAATAAAACCTAAATCAATGAATTCGGTTTACGAAGCAAGAAATATGCTTAATAAAATAGGCTCTGAATTTGATTAATAAAAACGTAACAGTTCAATATTTCATAAATATTCATACTAACGCCCTCTGTGCTAGTTACTCTCCCAACCAGATCATAAAAATCGACTAATAAATGAAATAAAACCTCCTGTTAAATTACACTAGGAGAAAGCACAGTAGAAGTGCTGGAAATGAGAGGGCGGACACTCTTGCTAAAATGGCGGCGCTTGGGGATGAGACCGATAATTTTGATATCCAAGATTCAAGAAAAAGACCATTACTGAAATGTAAAACTGAATTTATACAGAATGGAATATTTTCTGAGGGCCGTCGAATAAGAAAAAGGATTTAATGAAAAATATAAAGTTAAACAAGATGGGTATTAGAAATAATAGATATAAATCGGATACTGGCCAATCATTGGAGTTTTTCCGGCTTACTGTAATCGGTTGCATCTACAGAATAATGTTAAATACTTAATATGTGAAGGGGAAGTCGGGCACTTCGTCGATGAATGTACGCTTACCTGGAGTGCAAGGGAGAAATATAAAAAGCATTTTAAGGAATATTTTAAAAGGAACTGAAGAATCAGATTTTGGACTTTTCGTGTTTTTTTCCTTTTAAACGACGGACCGCTGACTGTTAGACCGACCAGTCACCTTTTGGTCATGTGTCCGGTTTGTGCCATCTAGAAGGGTCGGAGATGTGCCTGTGGCAGTCTCATGTTAGACTGCGCGCGCCGCGAGAAAACGTCATGTTGGTTGCGTAATAAATGCCAGCGCGACCAGCGAACTCTCTCACTGCCCATATAGTGCAAGGATGTTTGAGTAGAAGTTTGTTTTAATCCATTTGTTTTAACGTATAGTTATGTTAATGAATAGGTGTGTCAATAAAGTTGTGTTTAGCAAAGTGGAGTCCTGTCTTTGAAGAATGTTCACCGAGCCAACATAAACACCATATGCCCTTACGATATAAACCTAGCTTATATTCCAAGTCACGCTTTAGAGACGTAAGAAATGCAAGTTAAATTTCATTAATCGGCCTAGTAGAACAGGAGAAATGGAATTGTTCAATTTTTCTGTGCAAGATTGGTTTTTGACGCTTTTGATGAAAGAAAAGGTTGTACAAGTCTTAATTATTATCTTGAAAAGGAATTAAATCTTACTGAATTGATTCCTACAATTTCAAACTTATTTCATTAAGAGAAAATGCAATTTCTGACATGTAAAAAGACTTTCTAAAAAATGGACCATTTCCGAGGGATAAGAACATTTTCAGATTTTTGTATATTAACACTGAAGGCATCCTGAAGCATTACAAACATTGTTGAATCATTTGGCGTTATTTAGCCCTTTTTTGCTTTCAGAAGTAATTCATTTGCAATTTCATTTCAGAGAAAAATAAAAATTTAGAGCATTCTAATAATCAAGAGTTCTATGCGGACAATTGTGCAACTAGTGTCAAAAGTAAATTATTACGAGTATTACGCGAGAGCAAAAATTCGAATTAACGAGATGGGAATATACAAATCCTAAATTAGACACACAACTGTTTGCAAATGAGCAAGGAAAAGTAACGAC
This sequence comes from Stegodyphus mimosarum, assembly GCA_000611955.2. NCBI lineage: Eukaryota > Metazoa > Arthropoda > Arachnida > Araneae > Eresidae > Stegodyphus > Stegodyphus mimosarum. Next base: position 27,693 of record KK118691.1, on the reverse strand, counting down.
TATTTTGGGATTGTAATTTTTTGCAGCTACAATCGCTTCAGGTCTTGTTACAATAGCTCTACAAAAGTTTAAGACTGAAGGGATATTGTATTGACTCAACTATTGTTCTTGCACGGATAAGGGAAGAACCATGATGGATATTCGAAGAAAATCGTATATTAAGAATAAGACTATACGTGTACAAGGCCGGAGACAAGAATATGGCTGTTCCAACTCTGCAGCGCAAGGCACAGTGAATGAAGAGGAAACACCCTGAGAAAAAACGATTGTCATTTTATCTTTAGTTTCTCCCAAGACGCTTAGCGTAACTACCCATTTTTAGTTATATGCATACAGAAAGTGAGAGTTGAATAAATACAACGAATTTTCTTGAACTGTAAAAATAAGCATAGAAACACCTTTGGATTAAAGTAATTTTGCAGTAAAGGCTAATTCAGCTAAAGTTTTAAGTTCTGGATAATGGAAGTTTACGAACTGTTTTAAGAGAGAATTTTTTAAAATTCAAAACTGGCACGTATTAAATAGAGGAGACTAATATTTAGAACTCATGAAATATTAGCTGAAGAATATTCTATTCTTTGCGATCTTTTAATGCTCAGAAATAAAAAGGCTCGGATTTGTCTTTCCGTGTGGAGCGTCTATAGAGCAGGTCACTTTAGAATTAAGTCTTTGTTAACAGATGCTATAGTATCTTATCACCGGTTTACCTCTTGAAAGTGATGAGCTCCCAGCTGTAGGCAGTGATAATAGAACATTTAAGAGCTTCCAATGTATTTAAACTAACTGATTTTGGGACAGTTTAATCGATGAGTAACTGACCAGCATGTAACATGGAAGCTCATTCTCTCTGGTGCTGCGTGTCGGGTGTGATGAAACATACTTAAAATGTTTTGAAGCAAACTTGTTTGAACTGAGAAAATTTATATTGTGTATTGCATTATGAAGCTTTAAATAATCGACTACTTACGGTAAATTTATGATTTTAACTGGGGGGATTTCTCCGATTCTAACTGGCGCATTTCCTGCCAGTTTCATGAAAGAAATTAAAGACAATACTATTAGACATAAAACAAAATTTAGCCTAATTATTTATAGCAAGATATTCAGTAGATTCAAAATGTACGGAAGAATTTTTAAAGGAGATTTCGTCAGGAATCCTTGGGAGTTTTCACGCAAACGATCAGGAAATGTTGAATTGGTAATATTTTATTCGGCAGTAACAATAGACTAATGGCTGATTAATAGTGCTATAGAATAACATCCACGTGGGCCAATCGAAGGGCGTAGAGTCAGTATAGTATTATGTTAGAAAAATTCAAAGTTTATCCTTTGGAAATAGCAGAAAATATGTTTATGAAGCTGCAGGGTTAGGGTAAAAATAACTCGATTCCATATCCTAAAATATCTAATGCCATAATGCCAGAACAGTTTAAATTTCATTACTCAAGTTAATCTCTTTAATGTTAGTTAATTTAGGTGCGAAACTTAAGCACTGGCCTATGATGATTTGCATATTTCGCATTCCGTTCAAGAAACGGAAAGTATTACTGGTATAAGCGTTTTATTTCTAGCTATGGCACTGCAGAATAGAAATAAATGGTAAGCAGGTAACCTGCAAGCAGCGTCAGACAGGCCGAGTGCTGTCTAGATTGAGAAACGCTCATCTTGAGTGGCCGAAGTGGAGTCTTCCGGAAGCTGGTAAGGCAAATCCAAGTGGCCAATAAATTCAGGAGTAGACTACAGGATTGCCAGAATCCCGACCTGACGTATAGGGTTCTGTCAAATTTCTTGCGTTTTTCAGGGTTTTATTTGGCGTCAAAGAATAAAACCATGTTATAGTGAAATGGTTAAGTTTTCGATCAAACCTTTCAAGAGAGAATGGATAAAGTTTGTTCGTCTTATGGTTAACTTCTACTGCATGTTGTGTGAACCGTTTACTAGATTTGCAGATAAAGGAAATGGCAGTAACTTGTTATTTCAAGGCATGCAGCATTTCGCCAAAAAACTGCGAATGTTCTATTTCTTAAACTGAAAATCATAAAGGATGTAAGACGTGCAAAGGAAATACTAAAATAACTGACGATATGAATAAGAATTATTAGAATAAAAGCTGAGAATCGGTTCAAAGAAAGTCGCTCGCTTTCTTATTCACGTAGTAGTGTTTACATGGACGTAAAAGCAAGCTATGGAGAATTTGATAAGGGTTTTGCACGAGATTGACAAAACGCACCAGCCGAAAATGGAAAAACATGTTTACTCGATCTGTTAACCCCGAAAATTATTTCTTGCAAAAACACATTTTCAGCCCGTTGGCGGGTATCAGATAAAATCAAAGTAACGCATCTTTAATAAATATTTTACAGTTATGCTGTATTAAATATTTGACAATTATTAGTCATACACATGTTGGGCAAGTAAAGGCTGCTGGAATTTGTACATGCTTTAAACACCAACAGAAAATACTCAAGGATAGCAAAGAAAATTTCGAACATCCGCGATTCATTTTACTTAAGCTGAAATTTTTAACGTACCACTAACATCGGCTTTGATATACGTTCTGGGTCAGAAATTACGCTCTTTTCTATTTGTATGGCGTTATATCCTCTTCAGGTTTCATTAGTAAGCCGTACTGCATATTCTAAGAGTGCTTTCAACTTTAGTACTTTCAACCTCTCTCGCTCCGACAACGATAATCTTACGCAACATTTCGAACATTTAGGGTACTTCACGTATTGGTGCAACCACGTCAATTTTCGCAATGGGCTAATTTCCGGCAATCATGCACATGGCAGCTACGGATATAATTCTGTTTCAACGGGCAGCACCGAAATTTTCAGATGCATTCTTTTTGTTATATTCCAAGCTCCAAGAGGTTTTAAATCACAAACTGTAATGTTTTTGGACTTGAATTAAATTTAAAATTAAGTTTGCGAGATGCATGAGAGAATTTGCTTTAAAATTTCTACAAGAACGTAGTACTGTGCCACAAAGGTCTTGGAGAAATCTAATGAATTCTTAAAGCAACAGGTACGAATTTTCCACCAGAACAGAAGCAAGAGCTTTCGCAACTAGGTTTACTGATTAATTTTCCACTATGAATACCTAACTAAAATGCGAAATACATTGTATTGTTTTGCAAGTCATTCTCCGTTCTTCCAAAAATCGCCGAACTGAGCCAAGGGGTTGGTTTATAGCACAAGTGGCACATTGTGAAATAGCGGATAAATACCCAGCATGGTTTAAAGAACTGATAAGCTAGTACCCCAGTGGAACTACCCTGTCGAAGGCGCAAAATCATACTCGCGTGTAAACCTAAAATTTCACGAATGGATAAGTAAATAACACTTATAAATTTATATTGTTAAACAGAGGAATGACAACACTAACATTTCAGGAAAGTAATCAGGGATACAAACGACGTCCTAACATGGTGTGCAGTACTTGTGATATTTGTAGTTTAAAATTAGCCTTTACTGAATAAAGGAGTAATGCTTTAGTGCCTTCATACTTGAAAAATACATTACTTCAAAACACCAACGAAGCGCCTTAAAAAGTATTCGTAAGGCAACGCAGGTATTACCAAAATAGTTGTGGCAACCTATGACGCCTCTAGAAGTATTTTTGTGGCAATACCTGCATTTGTGTAGAACACGTCTGTTTATCTGCGCTTTTGAAATTCAACAGTTCCATTTTGCAATAGGTGTATTTTTCTCGTAACGAATCGTAATGGGAGTGGCGAGTTTGTCGGCTGATGGAACTGAAAGAGTTGCTTTTTTGTGGGAAAATGTCGGTTTGCCCAACAATACAGAATATGAAAATTCTGTGAAGTTTTAAGTCTTGTACATATGTTTTATGGAGATTCGACGTAATATTTTTCAAGCAAAGTGTTAGAATGCGGATCAAAAATTGGCTTGAATGTACCCATACGTCGTTAACAAGTCATTTTCTGTACTTGTTGGTCAGTGGGCAACACCAAAATTGTTCCTGCTGCAATTCTATTTTTAGAGAAAAAAATCGCTGTTGCACAGGGGGAGAATAGCGTATAAAATTATTTCAGTGACGTATTTCTCCGAGAAGATTGGTTTTTCTTGCTTTTTAGACTTTATCGATAAATTGCTAGTTTGTTTTTGGATATTAATTTGGTGAAAATGTGTTCAAAAACGAGTTCGGGAGTGCTCTCTAAAGTTTGACAAATTTCGGTAGGGGGTGGATAATCGGAAAGTACAAAAATTAATTTTTCCGTATACTTTTGTTACTGATAAATGTTGTGTAGAACTTTAAAGCTAAGTGAAAAATGCCTGTAAAGGAAAAAGAATTTAATTGCATTAGATAATCGAACTGATGATACATTAGTTAATCCCACGAATAAATCAAAACCATGTCCAAAACCTGTATTTTTCATTGTAAAGTTTAAAAATTGTTAAAATTGTGACAGACTCTTATGCAGAAGATGATTCATTATTTTAAACATTACGTAGATATGATTCTATGATCTCCAGAGGCGAAACATTAGGCACTTTATTCGCAAATAATCCATTTACTGCAACATAGCGACTTTCTCTTAGTCTTCGGAAAAATTGTCAGATGTGACTGTCTAGAATGAAGAATACTTGAAGACTGGTAAATCTACTTATTTTTCCCGATTGATCACAGGTATACGTTGCATAAAATAACTGGCACTGGCCACAAAATGCAACAAAAATTATGTTAACCTGAGTCATATAAATTGGAAATTCTTTTTTATGAGAAAAATTGCGAAAACTTCAATAATTTAAGAAATGAAAGAAAAGCTGATCAAATAATGGATTCTATCTCTGAAAATACTATCGGTATTTGTAGAGATATGGTGTTCGGCAGATGCAACTTAAATAGGAAGGAAAATTATTCACGTTGGTGGAATGTTAGTCTTAGTGAAGAAATGTTAGAGTTTTACCCCGGACATTCCAGCTGCCTTCAGACGAGAGTTTTCACGGAAAATTTACAACAAACATTTGATTTTCCATAAACTTCGTAATCAAAAAGCAGATGAGGATTGACCTAAGACGAAAAATTTGCTTTTAACTAATTTATAATTGCTCGACAAACATGAGACCGACCATTTTCCACTTGAAAGAATATCGATTACCCGGCCAGTTAAGGATCCTATGTATGAAGTTTAAAATTTGCTTCACGACAATCTAGGAAAATACGATTGGAGTTATCAAGAATTACGTTGTTATGCTAATTTGTGACCCGAGCCTCCTCAATACCTTTCTTTCGACTCATGAAATTAAACACGTTTTTATTGGGGATCCACTTTATATCAAGAACTGGTAATCCAATGAAAACTATACTAGCTTAAAAGGCTTAAGACTCAACAAGATACTTACTGAAATCCCGAGAGAAAATGTGATCCAAAATTTCAAAAACTGTCACAAATCCAAAAATGAAATCAGAATACCAAGCGGAAAATCATTGGCTACTTGCAATAACATTTGGGACCGTGTCGTTTAAATTTCGAAGTGATGCCCAATCAGAAATTAATTCTAAATGTTAAAAATGTTTCCATCTTGCGCACAAATGGGTTTAAAAGCAAACAAACTACAACTGAAATTCAAGGAGATGTTACTTATAACAGTACAAGGGTGTTATCTATTGAAATAATTAGTTTTGGGATTTTGACAATTTTTCAAAGTTTGATATGCAGAGCTTTTAACCCCCTTTCTGAAACCCGATAAAAAGCAGTTGTTCGCGTTACCATTCCATCTGCTTCTAAACAGTTTTGGGTAAAATATCAGATCAAGCTATTTTGTATTTAAAGGCAAAACAAAACGGAATGATTCTTGAAAGACCTGCAACGGCGAACTTATTTTAAAAGTCAAAAACAATGTTCCTATAAGGCGAGGAAGCAGCTCATTATCTAGTCGTTAAATGTCTTTGCTATTGATGAAAACGTGCGAAGTGGTTCTACCATTAAAGGCTTTGCTAAACATTTTCCGAAGAGTTCTTTTACTATCGGCGAAGGCCAAGATCATTCAGAACTAAGGTGAAGACGCCGAGTGCCCTACTGATAGCTCTAAGAGCAGCATTTGCACTTTTCCTTATTTATTAGAATTCGCCAAGTGAGTTTGCTTGAAAAGTGAAATATCCTGATCGTCATTCGAAATCACAAATTTCGCGTTTGCGGATTGATTAACAATTTCGAATAATTTTAAATTAATGCCAGTAGCAAAAGAGAGCTCAAATCTCTAAAAAAGGGCCTATTTATATTTGATTGTCCGTGTTTCCATATACGATGAACTTAACTTTCCAGTTAACTTCGTAACCAAAATTGACATAAAGTTTCAATTCCACATGTGTTGGATTAAAAATCTTTAATAGGCTACAGATTTTAGTTACATTTAAAATAAAGTAAACTAATAGTGTGTTTGAGTTTGTTTTCGCAAGCTCTAAGAGAATAAGGAATGGTTACGTTTCTATTACACAAGAAATTTAAAGTGTAAGTAAATATGAATCTCAAATATGAATCTCAACTAACCATTATTTTTGATCAATTTCAATTTCTTTAAATTTCTTCAAATGCATGCGTGTTATCTTTAAAGGTATAAAAGTAAACGGAAACTAAGGCCTGATTATTTTACAATGAAGTCAGATTAGTTTGTAATCTGCTGTATAATCAAATTTCAGGAGAAAGTAAAATTTAAAATGACATTAAATGGGAAAATTAAATCTTTCCAAATTTTCTTTCACTAAAAATGTTCAGTAATCAAATAGCAAATCTTATCTGGGTTGACAATGTACAAAATCCGACATAATGATCCTAAAGTTTGGGCCACTCGAAAGTCGGATGCAAAATATGATTCAACACTCATTTCCATCACGTCAAGTTTGATAATAACTATTAAAAACTTAGTTCTTGCATAAAAACTGGTTGCGATGGATAAAGAAAAGTCAGTATTCGCACCGTTATATTTTCGTAGTATGTTTAAAGCATTTCCAATATCTTATTTGCATCCACAAGGAGAATAATTTGCTATGGTGCTCATAACTCATCACTTAGCGGATAATAATCCGCGAGCTACGAAGTGTTACTAAAGGGAAAAGTGTTCTGGAGATGTTTACTTTCCGCCAAACGAGAAAGACCGAGAGTGTCTCGCGAGCAAGATTCATTAAACATTTCAACACTTCTAATCCATTGCCAATGATTAAATTTTCTGACTATCAGATTATTCCCAGTAGATATTTGTAATTTAAGTTCCAAATTAAAAACAGTCTAATTTTCGATTATAAGGAAACCATTTAAAGATCTCTTGTTATTCAAGGGTAAGAGCCTACTTATTTGAACGTCTCCAACTGCTGAAGTTGGCGTTTTTACAGCTGTAGTAAATGGATTAAGGACATTTAAATTATTCAGACTTCTTTCTTTCATAGTTCTACTTTCAAATACACAGCGAGACATAGTTTTCAATTTAACCTTTTAAGGCATGATTTAATTTCAGAAAGTTTCGTATAAATGGAACATTTAATTTTTATAGTCATATAAATTTAAAACTGAAAGATTTCATTTTACGATTCATGCATCTTTTAAATAGAAAATAGTTGTAATTCATTGCAGAATATCAAAATGACCAACGAATAGACAGAAAAATTAGACAAAACTAAACGTTTTGTAGAGAGATACTTTTCATAGTGTACTGGAAAGCGCAAAGATCTTGCGATGTTTATTCTGCTAGTCATTTCTGATTTTATTCTTGTTGCATATACAGCAGTTTGTAAAGTTTGTTAGTTGCTAGAATATACTCTGAAAAATCTAACTTTCGGTCTTTAACCTTGATACTGTGTCATTATGTGAATTGCGCGTAACGTCATGAAGCATATGAGTAACTATCAGCATCATTTTAACAATCAGCATCCTGATGCTAACATTATCTTCGCGCATAAAGAACACGTTAGAAAATGGATAACCCTCGTATGTGCGTATGATACGCGTAGATTTACAGATTTTAAATTAAGCGTTCTTTTTGCAAACAGTATTCTTTCCTCACATCAAGATTCTTGTGGAAACAATTTGTAATGGAACTGGAGTTTGCCAGCTGATGAAAAAGCATTTTATTTCTCCAGAAATGACATTTTGTCCTATAAATTAGAAAGCGAAAATTCTGTCAAGAAGTTGTATTTCTTAAAACCACTGGAGTGTACGGAAATGCAGCTTCAAAAACTGAAACCGAAAATTTAGAATGGAGGTTTGAAAAAGGGTATTTCCTTTACAGCTAAGAAATATACGTGAGTAAAGTTCTGTGAAGAAGGATGGGGATTATCCCAAACAGAAAAACTAAAGATTAATAAAATTACATCCGACAAATACGAGTCTTTCATGAAAAACGTTTAAAAAAAAGGAGCGGCCTTACATGCATCGTTGAAACATTTACGAGGAAGTAATTACGAGGAGTAATAATCAAGACTATTTTACGAGGAGTAAAAATAAAGTTAGTGAAATCCTCCCGCAGCAATAGATTTTCGGAGGAATGCAAGAATAAGGAAGGATGTGTAGAGGCGTAGCGAAGAAGAAACTGAAGATTCCGCGCCCTCTCCTGTCTGCCAAAATGCATTGGAGAAAATGCCTCCCTAGGTGCTGTCGCCATAGATAGAAACATTTCAGGTATTTGCAAATTACATATGCAATCAAAACGCATGTCAAGTTGATTAAATGTAAAATCTTTGTTACAGAATAACAGGCGCTATTCCATTTTGCACAGAAAGATATTTGCGCCAACACTGACTTTCGCCCATCGTTAAATTAAATGCTTTCTTCTTGCCTCTGGCCAAGATGGTCTTGTTTTTAAAGTAAATGTAATTCGTAGTTTGGTCGAAAGTTTTTCAAAGTATCTCGCACCATTTCTTTAAGTTTATTGAAATAACTAACCCGAAAGAGAAATTTTCTAGACGTAAGAGAAAGCTATCACAATTCGAAGTGAGGTAAATACGAAAATTCTTTCCCGCTGGAAGTACCAAATTGGCCTAAAGTTTTTTGGCGCGTATAGTCAAAGCTGAAAAATTCTCATTTAAACTGAAGCATCAACATTTCAAGTTCAAAGTATTTATTTTCAAATATTCAACAGCAAAACGCACATAATACCAAAACGTGCCTTGGTAAAATGGCTCTAAGTTCTTGTTAAACTGGCACCTCGAGAAAAAAGACCAGATAATTAACTTCCCCTTTAAAATTACTTCTTTCATAGCAGTTATTAGGGCATTTGAATATGACAAAGCATATAGGGAACAGGTGTCGTTTAGAATTTTCTAAAGGAAACTGGCTTGTATTTATGTTGCACTTGGAAGAAACCAAGCATGAATCCAGCGCCCGTTCACTAGGATTCGAACCGATGTCGAATTAGTAGTCACCTACTCAGCCACTTTTGGGGCTACGGATTCTTACATTCATACAACACGTACACAGCTTATTTAAATAAATATTATTCTGCATATAATTCTACTCAGAGCAACAGATTATTAAACACGAAACAAAACTTTAAAATTAAGGGTTCAATCGAATTTCTAAGAAAAATATTAGGATATAAAACTCCTCATGCTGGGGGACTTAACACCTTGGGATCCAAAAGCAAAACATGCATCGAAAGACATTCGATGGCGATATCTTAAAATCGTCAGAATGTCTCTACAACGAAGATTCACCCTAATAAACTACTTTTCTAATAAATAATATGAATTTATGCTTATGGAAATGTTTACCTTTTTTTAAAGCTCTATGTTTGATGATTAGACGTTTAAGGTGAAAATTCAAAAACTTCCCGGAAAGGAATCCCTTTCGTTAGTTGGTTGAAGTATTTAAAGCTAGTTTATCCACAGGCTACTTGCCGCAGGAGCAATGCCTTCGGAAAGAAGTTTGAAGAAAACCAGATTGTATTCAGGTCAGAGGTAAAGCAATTCGTTCAGTCACCGCACTGAATTCACCGAAGGAGTTAAACAGCATAACTACAGTCCACTAGAGAATTAATGGGACAAAATGTATCTGCGTTATGTGCATGCTGAAGGAAATATCAAAATGTAGTAAAAATTCTGTAGTCCGGCTCTTAATGTTTGGCATACTTAACTTAGGATGTATATTTTTAATATAAATGCTGTTTGACGGCGCAAATAAACATTCCCACTCAAGTAATCGGAAGGGCTTTCTTCGGACCATTATCATTATTAGCGAAAATTACGCAGCAAAATTCTGTCAAAGAAGTAAAAGTTAAATCTACCTAACAACTCCGAAACGCTAAACTAAATTTAAAGTTCTCCTTTAAAAAATTAGCTGGTCGCACATTTGAAAGGTCAGCCAGTTAAGAAAAACGGGCTGGCATTAAAAATAATTATATTGGAGAGGAAGACTGTACTGCTTACTATGAAAGCTATACTATATAAACTATTAAAGCATCAATTACATCTGTTGTCATATTCTCTATTTTGACAAGAGGCACATTCGAACTCTGAAACATGTTCATGCAATGAAAGCACCACTACATTAACGTGAACATGTTTCTGAAGTTTACGTTTCAGTATCTTTTCAATTTTTAAATATATAGTTATTCTGTGCAAAGTTTCTTTTAAAAGTCTGTATTCTTACGATAGAACAAATTACGTTTATAAGACTGCTCGAGCTATCTTCAGTCTAGCAGATTTGATTGTTTGACAACTCTAGTCTTGAATTTGCTGGATTGTTAAACTTCTCAGAATAAGAAATACCAAGAACAAATACGAAGCCTTTATGAATTGCAAGTGGAAACATTCCACAATTATGTTTTAAATGTTCTTTTTCTTTAATTTTAGTCCTCTGTTCCAAGAAGAAACAAACGGCAAAATTTGTAACTTCACAAAATTCAAAACGATCAGTTAATTACGGGAAAACTTTCAAGGATTTTACTGGTAGAAATCTTAGTTTTAACGGTCGAACAGAATTCTTATTACTATGCCTTCGTCTTACTCCCATTCATTATTTGCCAGATTTAAAATACTTTTAATTATGCTTAAAGTCTGATCATTCGTGAGTTCCAAATAGGAACTTTTGATTCTAATTGATTCGTTGAATGAGATCAACAAAAAGAAAAGTCCACAAAAGCGTGTTAACAAATGTATCGTAGTAGCTTTTCTATGCACTTGTCCGCGGAGTATTTTTTTAAAATTTGTCTTAAATATATTGTAGTTTCATGGCCATAAGGTAAAGATGTCGGAGAACCGGGAGTTCATTCACAGCAGTGCTCTTCAAAAGAAATCAAGCAGAGCTATGTTAACTGTAAGAAAGAACTGCAACACGGGCATTGAGAAGGAAGCGAACAGTAAAAATACCGCTTCTATAAATCTGAAGATACCGCTTTTATAATCTATAATTAATTCTGCGAATTATTTATACATTGAATCATTTTATACATTCAATGAACAAAGCTGTGCTTCAGTCATTTTAAGAATACCTTCAGGAAAGCCAGTGTAGAGTAATATGGTTTTTAATAACTTTTTCGAGATAAACAGCGAAAATTCAATGAATCAGTCTGTTTGGCAAAGCAAATCGTTCATGGGAAAATATGTTCATATCAGATAGTTTTAGTCATTCTTACGATTATTTGATTAAAATTTAATGCGTAGAATTTGCATGCAACACTGTTACCTACCCAATAGAAGAAACTATATAAATCTACTACAAGATATTCTTCAAAACGTCCTACCTTTGGAAGACAACTTCTTGACGCCCAAAACGCCTCATCCAAAGAAGCGCAATGAGTTAGATGGTAACTTGATATTAATTCAGCCATACTACATGAAGACAATACATTAATAAAGCGGACGCTTTTTGGAGAATGTTTCAAAGAAAACCTGTCACAGTACATTTGCAGATTAGACGAAAACGGCCATACAACATCCTTGTTCTCTAGGATTCGAATGCGAACGACCTGCAAGTCTTGACGTTCTTAACTGCTTAACCTGCTGGTGGGTCATGCGATGCGATGCGAACAAATTCCTTTTCTGCAACTTCACTCAACTACGTCAGAGCTCAAATTAAAGAACATTCTAGCAAACCTTCCGTCATTCTATGTAAATTCATTCTGTGATGTCATTCTGTGATTGGTGGATATATCCAGATTCGTGACGTTGTAATACAAAAGAAGGGGAGTTTGATTAGATATTTCCTTCTGATATCCTAATGACTATAGAATCTAATTAAAACTTACGGAAATTAATCTCATCCCCCTCTCGATGATGACCAAGGGACATTTTCGAAATTTAAACAGTTCTAAAAATAGCTTTCTACTACACTCTTTTTAATAACAAGAGAGATTCACATGCATTCCAAATGGGAAATATTTTGTGTTATATTAAATGCCATTTTTTTAATTTTATGCCTCCCTATTATATACCATCTTTTCTTTTGAAAAATGTTTTTTATTAATTACTATCGTTTTTTGTTTCAGTTTTGTATATTTTTTTTGTTAACTATAATTCTAATTTCTCATATGAGAGTTCTACAAGTTACAACACTAAAATAAGTAAACAAATGTACAATAGCATTACAAAGGCGGGAAATGTATGGAACAATTAAAAGGGTAAAAATATTTAAGTAAAAAAAAGGCTGAAAGCCTTCCGATTTTACGTTGGTAATGTGCCTTTGAGTTAAGAATATTTAGAATCATCATAACTTTAGAACTTCTAATAGACAGTCTTGTGCGCTGGAGATAATTTTTTTCGTACATTGTTGTCCTTGCTGTCTTTGAAATAGTTGAGTTTCTTAATCAAAAATTCACTAAAAAAATACAAAATATGAAATAGACGATAAAACAAAATTCGAAACCTCAAATTTCGGCTTCCAGGTGCCCATGTTCGGAGAGAGAACCACGTTATTCAAAATTTGATGGCTCTAGGTATCTTTTTTTTCACAATGCGCGAAGCATACGTACATTCATGAAGATTCTACATCATTTAATTTTCTTTAAATATAATACAGAGAGATAATATTTGGTAGCAATAATTTGAAAAGTGAAACAGCCATTTATATTGAACCTACATGAAATATTGTTTCGGGAGTAATAGCTCATCTGGGCTAAGGCCCATTTAGTCTAAAAATAAAGAGAACTCGGTAATCCAAGTTGGGAATAAAATTCTGAAAAACAGAAATTGTATCTTCAGGCCGTAAAAGGGCAGAAACATTTGGTAGCAAAGATACAGTCAGGTGTTTCAAAGGTGCCTGAAGTACCTTCCTCTGTTGGACATAAGGAACGCACTCAAGAATATGTTTAACATTATCGCCGCTACTGCAGAAAGCACTTGAAGCAAGTTTAAATAGCTTTAAATAGTTGTTAAAATTGTTATTTAATCATTAGAGATGCAAAAAATATAACTTCGTTCTGTACTTGTTTTGATTTCACATTTCTTTTTTTAAGAGAATTTCAGGGATGAAAGTAACAGAAATCAAAATAAAAAATTACGAATGGAAATTTAATAAAATGCAGAGAAAACTTCTAACGAGAACACACACAACTACACAAAATTTTTTTTTTGGGGGGGGGATTTTCTAGTATCGAGATAAAAGCATGGGGAAAGAAATAAGCCAAATGCGCCAATATGGCGCCGAAAACGCGTGGATGGCTTTAAAGAAAAAATACCGAATTTTGTTCCTAAAAATCTTTCAATCTGACACCAAATCAATTTTCTCATACGCTTACCTATCCGTTACCTGCACAGCATACGTTAAAAGAATGTTTCATTTTTTATAGAAAAAATTTAAAAGCATTAACAACTGCTCTGTGACTGTAATAAATTAGTAAATAAATTAGTAAATAAATTAGTAAATTGGTACTATTCTGTTATCGGGACTGGATTCAGATACTGCGAAGAACTGACAATCTGGCGAGAAATTCGAAGCATAAAAATAATCGCCAAAATATTTAAATTAATTTATTAATTTAAATATTTATAAGAGTAAAATACGATATAAGTAATATAAGTAAAATACGATACAGTTAAGTTGAAGAAAAATCCAAGGGAAAAAATAACAAGATATTCGTAAAATTAGAAATTTTTAATATAAACTAAACAACTTGCCAAAGAAAGAGAAATAAATCATTTAATGATATTTCTTCCACGTTTTTCCAGACCAAATAATTTTCTCTTCCTGAGGAAATTGTATTGAAGATATTTCATCATTAGGCAAGTCCAAAATTTCAAATCCATTGTAAATATAGTAATAATAAGAAAACAAGTGACCGTTGCATCTTTGGAATTTGCAATTCTCGTTGCCAATTTTGAAAAGACATTCTTTTAGTTTTTCTTAAATAAGTTAACATTGTAACGACATTATAACTAAACACTGGCGACTTCATATGAACAAATCTTTTGGCGAATTTAGCAAAACATTTGGCCACATTCCGGTCCCGCTAACAGAACATGCCAATAAATTACTTGTTCAGGAACAAAAAGAAAATTTAATTTTTTATAGGAAAATACCAGAAAAACTTCGTAACTGCTCTGTGAAAGGTCAACTAAATTAATAAATTGCTTTATATGCAACTTTAACAAAATGTCTCAGGGGAAAAAACATAAAGCCAACTTAAAAGCAGGAAAATAAGCAAATTAATGAGAGATCGAGCAATATGATGTGCTTAATTAGATATGACGACAGAATCAATTCCGAATAAAAGATTCAGCAACCTACAAATAATTAGTATTTAAGTTAAGTTGAGTTCTCGAAAATCAACTCAGAATGTGGAATTTCGAATAAAACGGTGATTTCATGCGTTATATAAATAAGGAAGTCAGTTCAAGGAATAGCATGTCTCCATCAAAAATTAAGTGATTAATAAAAATTGAAATAAAATATTAACATTGTTCTCGAAGAATTTGGATTCTGTGCTGTGCTCTTTCAAAACGCAGAAAATTTCCTTGCATAAAAGTTATCAGTTTAAGGTCAAATTTTACGTAATTTAGATTAATCTTATACATTTATTTCCATTTCAATTTAATTGCAGGTGAAATCCATTCTTATTTCCCTATAAGTATTTAATGAATACAAATAGGAAGTATAATTGATTCCTATAACCTGGACACATGAAGCCAATCCGGATTTCTAGTGATCCGGATTCATGTGATATGTTTACTTTTAAGTTTCTCTATTTTATTTCTTCCCACGTTTAGTACTATGCGCATAGAAATGCTCGTCACTTAATTTTTAAAAAAAATAATCAGAAACCTTTTTCTAAATTGATAATTTACTTTTAGTCATGTAATCATGAAAACATTTCACTCTTCAATTTGTGTACAACCCCTAAATGATTCCCGACTTGTAGATTATGACTCTAATCTAATTAAAGATCGTGAGAATATTGATCTCTTATTTTTAGACTTTGAAATTAAAAATAACTTGCGTAAAAATTCTTCCGAGATACAAATTATAAAAAAAAAAATTATAAATTAAAGACAGCAAAAGGTATTTCTCCCGCCTTCTTTACACGCCTTCGTGGTGTAATGGCCAGTGCGCTCGACGTGTAACCCAGAGGTCATTGGTTCGATCCCGGCAGAGGCGTTTGCTCGTTTTTTCAATTTCTCTTGCTTCTAAATAATCTAATGACTCTACAACAGTAGCAAACTGCAGGAGAATGTCATTGAATGACATTGAAGAGGCAAAAATCAACATCAGATTATTCTAGTTTACGTGTAAAACGATTCCTCATTGCAAATTAAAAATGACGTCAAAAATCAGGAATTTTAGAATTAAATATTTTGGTCAGTTTTTGTCGGAGGCAAACATTTTGTCAAACCTGTAGGTGTACGCAAATGGTAAGATTTTCCCAAGCGTATACGATACTCATGCAATATTACATTTCATATAGACAGTTTTGTCTTACGTTACGGTTTGTGTTTTTCCATAATTCTTCATTAAATAAGTTCAATTTTTTTCAGGCAAGCTGGCAGATAATCAAGGGTTACTACAGTTAATGTCAAAGAGGCGAGGCTTATTACTTAATTTGGTAGGTAGGTATGAGCAGATACAGATCAGCCTCTGCTCTGACAACTGATTTATTATAATTTTTTAAATTATGGTAACAGAGACTCAATCTTCGCTGTCCTCAACAATCAGAATCTGTTGTGATAAAATTCTGCTCGTATTCTAAACCATTCCTGAGAGGAAGGCTGAAGCCAGGTATTTGTATTTAAGAAAACAAAGCTGATATCCCTCTTATAGAAACGCTGTGTATACATTTTAGTTTCAAAAGTTCGATAACACTTGCCTCTTCAAGCTGTTGAAATAGTTTTAGCATGATGTAAGGACCTTCACTAGAAACAAACTTTAAATTTGCAAACAATTTAAAATGTTTGAACACTTGTACGTGTCTTCTTGGCTTCAGGTAAGATAGCCTTCAGCAATAAATATGGAAGTCGGGTTATGACAGCGAATGCTTAACTATTTTCAGACAGTTTTTTATGTTTTAGTTTCCCAGTTGCTGGTAAATGCTTGAAGTTTGGTTAAATATTTATGTATTCCATATTGTGCTTAAATGAGTTTAAATAGCCGCATTTCTCCGCAGTTTTCGCCAGAGCTGCTGAGAGTTCACGTGCAAAGAAGAGTAGAAAAATGACTTCATTTAAGCAGCATACAGACATGATAGCGGGCGACAAGATGACCTCGTTTCTAAGTCATTTATTTATGATCAGCAATAGGTTTTATGATTCGTCAAAATCACCGAAAAGTAGTTTTCGGTTAAAATGAAAATTTTTTGGCGAATGAAAAATAAAACATATTTATAAAAGAGCATTTAGATAATTGTAAAATTAAAATCAGTATAAAAACTGAACAGACTTGAGATGTTATAATTAAAAAAAAGTAATTTTTTGAATTTATTGTCTAGCTCAGAAAAATAAATAAGAGTTAAAAAGTAAAAAATCAAAAATCTCAAAGCTTTCAGATTTTATATTACGCCCAAACGGTGTTTTTTTCTTAATTTACAGACACATACACGTTTCGACAGCATTTAAGCGAACGCCCCACTCTGCTAAAAATATTTAAAAAAAGCATATCTTCAGATTTACAGATAGACAGTCTCGTGGGATGGGAGTAAAAGTGTTCTACGCCCTACAATGTTGTCAATGTTGTTCACTGGAGGAGCATTCACATTGGTATTTTCAACTCGAAATACAGCCATATCACTCCCTTCGTTCACATACTTGCAAATGTATTTGATGCTCTTCACTGAACTGCAGAACTTAACATTAATATGAGCATTGAATGTTTTGCTCAGCAAAGACGAATATGAAACCACCCAATGATTGTCATTGTCAGTGTCTGTGTTGTTGATATTTTTAATAAATGATTGTCCGCCATTATCGGGATTTCTTCGACGATATATTGGATATCCGTCGACATTTGTGATCGTATCGTTAGTGAAATTTTTAGGAAAACTTTTGGTACATTTTCCATCTGCTGTGCAAGGCGATAAACAATTCAGATTAGCGCATGGGCCATGTATCATATTTGCTGTAACAAAATCAAACAGCAACTGAACAGTAGACGAATCTGGAATTTCAGCAGAAATTATCCTATCGATTTCTTCAGGACGGATTTTGTCGATTAACCAAACCAAAATGTGTGCATGAGGTAATCCTCGCTTTTGCCATTCAACCGAATACATCCAGCAACGTGTGAGACCGAATACATGTAATTTTGTAATGAAATGATTAAAAACTTTAATTTTTTGTCTGAACACACGTGCTGTAATTTCATTCGGATGGCCAGGCAATAGCAAAGATGTAATCTCCGACCAGTTTAGATTACATGTGAGCGTGATGAATAAACACGGTTGTCCATATTCGCTCACGAAATTCAGAGCATCCTGTATACATACTTGCATATGACGTGGACTGCCTATGTACGATGATGGTAGAATGACAGAGTTACCAATTTCGGCGGCGTCGACGTTGTTGACAATAGCGTCTAGCAAGTGAATGTATTCTTCCTCACGCAGCTTTTGTTGATTATATCGCAAGTATCGTAGTCGTTCGCTCTCTGTCTTCGCGTACATGTCGACCATTAATTGTTGACAAAGCTTACGACATCGTAGAATGACGTTGTCCTGGCCGCGTCTAATCATCAATCGATACGCATAATAATCCTTCGAGCTAACCTTCTTGTTTGTTTCGGATTCTGTAATAATATATTCATAAATATTAATTCAAATTAATTAAGTTTAATAAACTAAATTTTTTGTTAAATGAGTAATGCTCAAGTTCATAATGAATGAAGTACCTGTTACGGAATCTCGTTGTTTAATATTTATGCAATATCTGCTTTGTCTCTTTCAGACATTAGCGGTAATCATCAACCGATACGCATAATAATCCTTCGAGCTGACGTTCTTGTTTGTTTCATCTCCTGTAATAATATTCATAAATATTAATTCAAATTAATTAAGTTTAATAAATTAATTTTTTTGTTAAATGAATGATGATCAAGTTCATAATGAATGAAGTACCTGTTACGGGATCTCGTTGTTTAATGTTCATGGAATATCCGTCTTGTCCCTTCCAGAACATTAGCGGATATTGGAGAGCGTCATATGAACGGTGTGTATCAGCAATGAACTGGAGATTATTATTTCTTCTACGAATCACGATTTCTCGCGTAGCTGTACAATCGCGAATCATGATTCCAGGAACGTCTTCAACAACAGGTGCATTCAATCTACGAAATGTACTCTCTAGCTGGTGTTTTATCAGGATTGATGACAATAGCTTGATTATCACTTTGAAATTTGTACATGTGTGATTTGAATATTTTCACCAGTTCATTGTGCTCATTCAATAAAGCGTCCAGCTCGCCGACGGTGCATCTGGCAAAAAGTGAATTGAGGTTATTGTAACCACAACGTGCATTCACGGGATTGGCAAGTGCTCTTCCAGAGTCCTCACCGCCCATAAAGTACATTTGTAAACATTTATGTGGTTCGTTTGGCATTGGCAGCAATGAGCCCACTTTGTGATAAATTTGGCCTTTGATTTTGAATGTTGAATTCAATTGTTGACTGTTTGCAGCATTATTTTTAACTATTTCTGTTGCTCCAAACGATGTCATTTGAAAATATGAATTGACTCCAGGAACAGGTTAGAATCTGGATCCTTGCCAATAAGTAAACCGTTTAATGCTTCAGGTGGTATATCAGTTTCAGTATTTGCACCTTTCCTGATGCGCAACACATCCCGGCTGGCTCATTTTAAAATTTAAGAGCATTACAATGCGGGCATTCCTTGTCCATAGCACCAATTAACACTTTTGAATGAGCATAATATTGAATATCGGGCTCATACTCGAATGCTAGATGCAGGAATGAATCAGATGTAAATGATCGATGTACATGTTGGCGTTGTTGGTCATTTGCTCTTCATCTGTTAACTATGAAACTGCGTGCTTGTCTTTGTTCTAATCTTGTTTCTTTATTTCGTTCAGTTCGTGCATCTTCTGATTCTGCTCGGCGCAACTGTGCCATGCTCACACGCGCATCAGTATTATCTTGCTGGATTTGTTCTTCTGTTTTTTAGGCTCTTCTTTTTCGCATGTCTGCAGCTCTACTGTGTTTGATGGCCCAAATTAGCTCTTTTGCGTCTTGTTGGTATTGTTCACTGTGCAAAACACACATAAATAGAGTAAATTGAATTACTTAATGATGAAAACAGTATACTAATAATGTATTTATTTTTTGATATATACTTTATTTAGTGTTATTTAGTGTATATCGTGTATATTTTCTTCTATTATTTTACCTAGCTTTCACAACATTTCTCTTTTAAAATGATTCTCACAAAATTTTACACGCACTCACTATATTATTATTATTATTATTATAGTGTCTCTTAAATAATAAAAAAATTAATAATTAATAAATAAAAAATAAATGTATTGAATAATTTATACGTATAACACAATAGCCGTTGTTGGCGGGAACTCGTGACACGTGTTGAGTACTTTTGAGGTTATATGAAATCACTTAATTAACTAAACGCGAGAACTACACTCAAAATTAATAATTTTATTAATTATTAATAAAATAGGAATAAATAATTATAGCCCTGCAAATTAATAATAAATTTACTTGAGAATATAATTAAAATGAGAGTTACACTGAGATAGTAAAATGATAATTGTAAACGTCACTACTACGATGGATGCACAAACGATAATAATGGCCAAAAACTGTGTAGGGAGTGAGAGAAGGCTTATTTTGTGAGAGCGACAGGAGACCGGCTTCGATCTCATCCTTACTCCGTGCTGTTTACTGGGTGTCCGCCGTGAGATGGAAAAATTTCGAGGATTCTAGATAAGGGCCAGTTTATCCTTTTTTCATTGTCGGACACGATGACAAGATCACCAACTTTCACAGACGATGGTTCGCTGATGAATTTTGAGCTTTGTTGTAGTTGTCCTAAATTATCTGCTCGAAATCTTTTTCGTAAGTTGTTTCCCAATCTAGCTCTGTAAAGATATCTCTTATTGATGGATTTGGAATCCAAAAGATATAATTCAGGAACTCCAGTCTCTGGAATTTCTGTTAGAAACATTGCTGGGGTAAAAGCTCTCAAATCGTTTACATCTTCTGAGAAATAAGTGAGAGGACGATTGTTCATAACGCTCTCGCAGTCACAAATGATTGTCAAGAACTCTGCGTAATTGAAGAATTCTCTTTAGTACTCCAATTAATGTTTCCCACCACTCTCCCCACCATGGCGAGGTAGGAGGAATAAATTTCCATTCAATTTTCCTAACTGTTGCATTTTCTAATATAGAATTCCAATCTACGGTCTTAAACAAATTATTTGTTCCAACAAAGTTGGTTCCGTTGTTCGGAGTATACAGTGACAGGTCTACCCCTTCGAGCGATAAATCGCCTGAAGGCTTGCAGGAAACTTTCGGTTGACAGAGATAAGACCAGCTCTAAGTGAATTGCTCTATATATCGCGCAAGTAAAAATGACAACCCACGTTTTCTGACTTTCTTTTAAAATCAATGGACCCGTCAGATCAACACCATTAATCTCAAATATTAAGGCATCTCTTATTCTGTCTTCAGGTAGTGACGCTTGAGGAGTCTTAGAAGAATCAGAGTCGAACCTTCGACATCGCACACATTTATGGATAACTTTGCGTACTGTCTTCCTACTTTTCATAATCCAACATTTTTCACGTCAAGTGCACATAACGAATTGTACTCCAGCGTGACTTAGCTTTTCATGTTAAGATTTGATCAGTTTTAGTACTAGCGGATGATCTGAGGGAAGTAAAATTGGGTAACGAAAGTCAGCATCTCATCTTTTTGAAATATATGTGTCTTCACCTTTATAAGGCTATTGGAGTCCATGATAGGTTGTAGCGCACGTATTCTCTTATCTTTCAATCCTTCAAAAGATTCTTGTTGGATGAGCCGAAAAATCATTGTTTCAGCTCCTTTTATTTCTTCGACTGAGATTCTACCATGAATTCTTTCAGATGATTGTGCAGTTGCATTTTTAATGAACCTAAAAATCCAAGACACTACCTTTACAATCTTTTCAAAGCCTGAAATTCTATCAAAAAGATTAAGTTTATCTGTATTCGTGTTATTGCTCGCTGAAACTATATTCCGTTTTCTCTCTCCATTTACTAAGTCAGGATGTTCTCCATCTGCAAGAAAGAGGCCCTCTAAGCAGAGATCGATAGATCCAATCTGTTCCTTTCCACCATTCGGATTTTCTCAACTCCTTAGCAGAACAACAGCGAGATGTCAAATCCGCAGGGTTGAACTTTCCAGGAATGTGATAGCATTGATCTGGATTACTCAAGTTTGGAATCTCATTCACGCGATTCGCTACAAATGTGGACCAATTTTCTTTCTGTTTTATCCAAAAGAGGACATTTGTAGAATCCGTCCAATAGAAAACTGGAACGTCTTACAGTTTCAAGTCTTCTTTTATTGTATGAGAAAGTCTGGCTCCAATAGTGCAAGCAAGTATCTCCAGTCTAGGTATGGTGAGTGGTTTTAGGGGAGCAACTCTAGCTCTTGATTGTATCACTTGACAAGTGACTCTACCCTCACCGCTGTGTCTAAGAAAAATTCAGGTCACGTAAGCATCCTTGCTTGCGTCCGAAAATACATGCACAGTCGTACTTTCGTCTGTTTTGGGAAGTAGTCTACGAATTTTGATGTCTTTCAAATATTTTAACTGAGATAACCATGTAAAACATTTCTTTGCTAAATCATTTGGCAGATTTGTGTCCCAGTTAATTTTCTGTTTCCAGCACTCCTGCAGAATCAGTTTAGGCATGAGAGTAACTGGACTTTACTCAATTCGAAAAGAACAGATCTTTTGTTCAATACAGGATTTTCTTCATCTTTTATGTGACAATACAAAGTATCGTCAAACAGGTCCCATTTCAGTCCCAATACTGATACAACTTCTTTATAATCTTCATCACAAAAGTTTAGAATTGAAGTTTCATTTTTTAAGTCTATTATGTTTCCAACCTCTTAGGTCAAATTTCGCAGTAGCTATTATTTCTCTAGATGGTAGTCGAATTTTCCCGAAACACTGCTCTATGCAGCATATAATGCCCTTTAATTCTTTCTGCTTCCAAAATATCGACAGGTTCAATAATTCCCTCTTCTACCCAGTCCTTTAAGACAGTTTCATAGGCTTCTAAGGAATTCTTGGTCTGAAGGCTTCTCACGCAAGACTTCAGGCGCTTTTCTGCAAGGATTCTGTTATCTGGCAACTCAGGATGAATTTGAAGCCATGAAAGTGACACCTGATACCTTACCGTGTTATCTCTTTCTAAAGTACGGAGAAAATAATTTTCAGTAGCTTTTTCAATTTCTTGTTTTGTTTGGGAAACAGCTGGTTTAGTTATTCCGATAGAATCAAGAGACAAGTCACAAATTTTTCTGTCGCTAATGTGTAGGGATAAAAGGACTTCATTAAAATTTTTCCTTTGATCCTCGTTCTCCCTAATATTGTCCAGCCAAGGTGAGTATTCATTGCTACTAAACCTTCCGTTATGTGTTTTATTTCCCCTGTAAAAGGTTTTCCGGCATAATATGCTCCTATAAGCATTTGTATTTCATTAGGGTTTTTTTTTCAAATAAGCAAGAATTCTCACTAATAGTTACATCACTGGGAAAAATTTTGTTACCCTTCAGTTTCTTTATGCAGTCCCTATCCTCCAATTTTGTAATATGTGCACATATGTTTTTTTGACTCATAACTTCCATTTTACATGCAAATCCGGTTTCTGGATTACGTAACTTAATTATATATTTGTTATGATTTTCCTTTTTCTCTTATACCTCCAAAAAGCCCATGTGTCACACTTTCCTTTTAAAGATTTTAGTTTCAACTTCTCCGCAAGAAATGCACTGATGTATGATCTGCTTCTTCCGGTATCTAGAATTATTCTTATAAAATTGCGTTCACCATTTCCAAAAACATTGACAATTTAAGTTTGCAAGATTACATTTTCATAAGACGAATTATTCGTTAAAGACTTATTTTCAATTTGTTGTTCCTTAATTTCCCCGTTTTCTTTTTTAAAACACATTATAGTGGCATGTCGTTGTTTACATAATTCGCATCCTATTCTAGAAATACAATTAATACTAAGGTGTCGTGGATGTAAACAGCGATAACATATTCCTTTCGTTTTGCATTTCTCTTTTTTCTCTCAGTAGACCTTAAAAATGCTTGTTGACACATTATTGACTCGTGATCAGAAGAGTCGCAGAATATACATGGAGTTTTTCGCCCCCGCAAACTTGTATTCGTTAATTCCGCAGCTGTGTGTTTCGCAATATGTTTAGTTTCACTCAGTTTGTTATGGTTTTGTGGCGCCGCCAAAGCGATTCTTTGGCTGTACCATCGAGAATGTACTTTCCCGCGCAATTGATCAGAAAGAAATTCCACTAGATGATTCAAATCGTAATTTGACTTTCGAACTGTATTATTATATTCCAAAACCAAATCTGTGGGCAATGTTTTAAGTAATATAGGTGTTAATAAAGCTCCTGGGTTAATAAAGGTATATAGGTGTTAATAAAGTTTCTGAGGTCATGTTTAATGATTCAAGACATCGAATATGTTTCTGTATGTAGTTGAATAATTTACGGAAGTTTTGAATGCCACTAGAATCATTTAAAGGTTTTATTTTCAATAATTTATCTGTATGGGCGTTTATCAATACATCTTTATTTCCAAATCTTTCTGTCAGAAATTTGATTGAAGTTTCATAATTTTCTTCGGTTGGATCGAAACCGTCAATGGTATCATAAGCAGTACAGCCCAAAAAGGATTTGAGATAATTAAGTTTACTAATAAGCGTCAAGCGTTTTATTTTGGTGTATGGTTGATGAAAAAGTGTTCCAAAATGTTAACCATTCACAACTCTCGCCGTAAAACTTCGGAATGGTAAATTTAGGAAGCTTTACAATAGGACTTTCGATTTTGACGTTTTCTATCATATTTTCACTAAGCTGCTCAGTAGCCTTTAACACACTTATTTTTTGTTGCTCTGTATTAATTTCCTTCACTTTTTTGTTGGCTTTGTATTTAAATGTAGTTATTCTTTCACGATACTCCTCAACACCGTTTAATTCCTGGTCTAGATCATTTATGCTTATTAATTTTTCTATATCGGAATCTTTTTGTTTTACCTCGTTTGATTTTTCATTTAAGAGTTCTAAGGAAATTTCTAGTTCCTGTGCATTCACTTCTGTTTTTGATAATTCAGTTTCGATTCGGTCAATTACTTTTGTAACACTAGCCCTTATGTAGACGCATTTCTTTTTCAATGTATTGATTAATTCCGTCATTGTTAATATTCAATAATTCAACAAGTATCAACAATTCACTAATTATTTATGCATATGTCACTGATATCAATTTCGACAGTCAACAGTTAATTTAAGGAAAAGCAGTTGCTGGCAGTCCCTGTTCGGGCGCCATGTTAAAATGTTATCAACTTTTCGGTATTAAAATTTTAGATCAATAAAGAGATAAGTGAAAAATCACTTACCTTCTAAAGGGCTGCCTTGGAACTGCTCGTCTTCCTTTCTATTTCCGTTAGTCTAAGCTTAAATTCTAATCACTGCGGAACACTACTATGAAATTTTTCTGAAATTTTAATTAACATGTGAAAGATATTTACATAATATTTACAGGTTACAATCCTTACAAGCATTATGTTTCATATATATACAGAGACGGTTTCCCGATTCAAATTATAATAGACGCGTCACACCTTCAACTAACTACGTTTTGTCTTTTTCCGCCAGAGGGCGTTCATGGGAGCTGAGTTATTTGTAAACAAATGTGGCGATAATGATGATTAAATGATTCATATGACAAGCATATTGCGTGATCGGTATCATTATTCATAATATATGCAATGTACAGATGTACATTGTTCTATTCTAAAATTTCATAGAATAATACCGTCTGGTTTTCAGAATTTTAATGAGATTTCTCACGCAGAGGGCTGATCTGTAAGCTAAGAACAAAAGTAATATTTTTGTCAAATGATATTTTCACCTCCCGTTTTCGGTCACACTGTTTCCGAGAAGTTTACAATGTGATTTTCGCTGGGAAGGCATTAGAGTTGCACATTATTCAGCTGTATTACTATCTCACTAAGCTAAGCCGTTGCAACTTGGAGCGCATTTAGGAACAAAAACAACACTTTCCTGATCTGCTCTATTACGAATCTCGAATAAGGGAAGCTGTCTATACCGAATCAGCGGATATGAAAACACGACTAGGTTTTTCACTTCAAATTTTTTCGCAACCACATATGCATACACACAAAAGAACTCTCGTAACATAAAAATTGCAAAGCAACAACTTTGTATTTAGAGTGGAATTAGTCCTGGATTTCGACGTCATTCTTCATTGGACACTTGGATTTCGACGGCCATTCTTTGTTAAATGTACACCAAATACAAGGTTGTTGCTTTTCTAATTTTTTGTTTAACTTTGCCGTGTTTCTAGCCTGTTTTAAACTCTCGTAAATTCAGTTGACATCCTGGAGAATGAAGTTTTCACATGCGGGTGAAGGCTTTTCTTTAAAAGTTCTCAACATCCAAAAGTTTGTTGACAGAGAACGACAGGAATGTATTAAGTAATTGGAATCGATTTTTAAGATTAATTATTACTAAAATAAAATTTTATGAAATCAAAAGAATTTTTTGATAAAATTATGGTTTATTTTCATAACCAAAGGTTCTGCTAGGCTCCGGCTAGAATTACGTCTTAACTCAAAAACCGAGAAGGCTTATTGAGAAGGAAACCGAAGCCCAATTTAAGCTCTGAATGTAAGCAAATATTCATAAAACAGTAGACATTTGTGCATGCGTTCCAGAAAGACGTGAAATTTAATTTTTAATTTTATGGTCCTGACTTGTTTTTCAGAGCTAGCGTTATAGCTACTTTTCCATCACTTTTATGTAAAGGACAACATAAAAAAGTGTATTTCTTATCTTTTTCCTTACACCTGCATCTCCGAAAAATCACTTTTCTCATCAATCAAACTAGTACAATCATAAATCAGTTAATATGGACAAGTCTCGGTGAGTATGGTGATGAACTATTTGTTTTTTAAGTGCCGTAGGAATCAATTACGAGTTATACAGAGGCTGTTCGCACATTTTTTAGACGATGTATATTGCATTCATAAAACTAAATTACATAAAATTCTTGTGTTTTAACTGTTCTATTTGACATCCCTTATTCTGAACTATCTTTCGACACCGCAATTTCGAGGATAAAAATGCCTTTTGAAGTGTCAGAAGAGGTATTTTATCCCATTCCTCCCGAACAGCTTTCCAGAGACCTGTTAGGGTTTTGGGACAACGTTTGGATAATGCAGTTTTTAAAAGTCCGAAAGCACAAAAATCCATAGGTGACACATAGGGAGATTTAGTAGGGATATCAGTGAAGAGTATGGCCTTGATACCAGTTTTTTGTTCCATTTCTTTTAGGAAATTTACAGTGGATTTTGGATTTTAATGTGTGACTGCTAGCTTTGTTCTGATGGAGTCTCACAGATTGATGACACTGTGGGTAAAGCGATGCTATTTCATTCAGAAAAATTGGCGATAAAATACGTTCCTGATAGTATTTGGAGTTAATCTTGACATTTTTCTGCACTCTCTTTATTTTTAACTTGCCATTATAAGAAAAACCAGCAACAATCATGAATCCCTTAGAAAAACTTTCTTTCGATTCTTTGAACCATGTACTTAAATTTTTTTCTCCTCTTTTATGATAATAAATGGCTCTTTTTTTGTTACAATCATTTAAATACACCTATGCTTCATCTATTGTGACAATTGTTTTCCATTTTTCTTTGGATAAGTGTTTCGCCTATAGAATTCTGCAGCGTGTCCTCGTTGAGCGATATGCTTTGGAAGAAGACGATGCACATTGCGTTTTTTCGCTTTCTTAAGATTTAAATCATCGTTTATCATTTTGTTTGGTCACCGAGCATTTTAATGACTTTGCAACTGCCCTTTGAATAAGGGGATTTTATTTTAGCATTAAACAACTTACCTTTGCAATAGTCGAAGATGTCCGTTTTTTCCTTGGATACGTGTTTGGAATTTTTTTTTCCTTTCTTGTTGATGATATTACCTATCGACGCTTTAGATATCACAAAACCATG
>KK118690.1:944520-1035687 GCA_000611955.2 Stegodyphus mimosarum | reverse complement strand
ACTGTTTTTGATAATGATGTAACATCTGCAAGCTCATCGAAATTAAAAACTTTTGAACTTACAGATGTTATTACTGCAAAGAATGATCAAGACTTAAAAGGAAATAGAATATTTGATATTGCAAAATTAGCTTCTGTCTTTTCTATTCTCTGCTGTCCAGTGTGTTTCAAAACTGGCTTGCAATTAGTAGAAGATTCAAAATTTGGACTTTTCTCAAACTTCAGCTTGAAATGTAAATGCGGATTTATAAAAGCATTTTCTTCAACTCCCAAAAATGGAAATAAGAATATTTTAAATTCTTTCTTGGTACTTGGATTAAGACTCATTGGAAAAGGTTACACATCTGGTAAAAAGTTGTTGTTTACCTTGAATTTGCCATTCATATCAAAAACAGCATTTAGGAAATCAAATAATATAATAGAAAATCAAAATTACTTAAGTATGAAGATATGGAGGGCGTGATGTACAAATGTGGAGAATTTTGAGTGTGTAAATACAACAGAACAGTTTTTCTGTTAATGAGAAATCTTTAAATGCGTTTTCTGGAAAACTAATTTTTGTAGTGTTTTTACATACAAGAAATGTAATTACTCAAAATGTTCTAAAGATATCTCTATGAAATTTAACCATAGTGTTTTCTATATTGATTACTAGGTTTTAAGCTAAAAGCTAACTTATATTTATTAATTTGATTGTTTTATAAGCATTTCTATATAAAATGATAAGAAATTTTTTACAAAAAACTGGTTTGAAATATTTTACAAAAAACTGGTTTTTTTCATGTAATTACACATATTTTAGTAAATTTTAGAAATATCATAAACATTTTAGTTCATAACACAGATAAGTATTGTAGTAGTATACAGTATAAGTAAAATTGAAATATATGGAGTAGAAAAAATATACGACATTTAACGTAAGTGTTAATTTCTCCTAAAAATTTGCATAAAATTGCATATATTTCAAAAATTTATGAAAATATTCCTAAAAATTTACCTATTTTCATGATTTGATATCATATTTTGACTAAGTAAATATATATTTAATCAGAATTCTCTGTTTTTAAAAAAAAAGTGGTCCGAACGTAGGCAGATACCTTAAGGTCGCTGTTGAAGTTTTACGTTATTAAGAGAAAAATGTAGGTTTGAGCTTCGCAATAACTTTTCTACATTTCTTTAAGTAAACATCTGCTCTTTTTAAGGAAACTATATTTTTGTTTCTTGTTTTTTTCTTCTTCACGATATGCAGTGCAGAAAAATAAAATTAAAATTCCCAACTTTAATTATATATATATATATATATCAGTTTCAGTAAGAAACTTGCTGATATTTTAAGCATTAACAAAAAATAATTTTCCGAAAGTTTTTTAATTAAATTATCATTTTCTGAATGTTATAACAGTAACTGAAACGAGCTCCCTATCGCTTCAAGTTTCCGATTAAGCACCAAGATTACGTATTTGCATTTAAAAATAACGCCCTAGTAAGAACTGCTGCAATATAAAGGAATGAAAATCTTATATAATACTTGGAGAAATACCTCTGTTTTACGTATCACCATTTACAATTACAAGGTTTGACAATATATACAATACAGTCAACTCCTGATTAAACAGAATAATGCTAAGGATGAGTCAGCGATAAATACAAACTCATACTTAATCCGGTGGCAAAACAAAAATATCTGGATGTGGACATGAAATAGCTTCCTTGCACAGCCTGCTAAATTATACACATTTTTGCTGCACTTCATTTAAGGTTATTTCCTCGAATTATTCTAACCTGAATTACCGATCCCTAAAGGGAAGTTGAAAATGACATAAAAAATGCAAATCTGGAAAGTAAAATCCCAGTTAATTTTCCTCGTTTGGGAGTCAAACATCTTATATATTTTTTTTTTCATAACGAGCCACAACTTTACAAAATAAGTATAAGAACCTGGAGACCGCTTTAGAACTTAATTTCGCTATTTATCTAAAACTATTATTATTTTTTAATATGAGATTTCCAAGACATGAATATTTTCTTCATTTAAAATATTTCTGTAATTGCATGACTAAAACCAAAGAGTGTGAAAGGATAGGTTTACTAAGTCGATTAATGGGATGGGATATATATGTGTGTGTGTGTGTGTGTGTATGTGATAATTTAAAAGAGGGCCACAGGAATAACGAAGCTTGGCAATCAGGTCACATCAGAGTCCAAGCGTTGTTGGTCGAGTGGAATGCAGCAAAATTGACGACACAGAATTTCACTTTAAAGCTCCATATCTTTATTGAATTAAAAGGACAGATCATTTTCTTTTAGACGAAGATCTCCAAATTATATATACAATAGTGATGTAAGTTAAATAATATTAAAATTAAGATTTCTGTGTCATAACTTATTCTAACAAAGGTAAGAAGAATAGACAGAGCAGCGAAGATTCTTATACCAGTGATGGCACGAAGCAGTCTGACTAAAAAATGGCGCGACTCGATGTTTATAGTAGCGGTTCTACAATGTGCCAAAATGTTTTGGAAAGTATTGCTCTAGAGGGAAGATTCTGAAATTGCGGAAAGTTAATTAGAGGTTGCCTGTTCGTGTAGAGCAAAGCCATCTTATTTTTATATTATATATATAGATATAATATATAAAAAAGGAAAGAAAGACTTCATAAGAATCCTGAGTCCAGGCTGCGTGTACATCCGTACATAAGCCAAAAAAAAATTCCTTAATTCCTTTTTGAATCTATTTTAAAATCAATTTGGGATCAGTTTTGAATTTATTCTGCGCAAATTTATTCTGTACAAACATCAGTAAAAAAACTGTACAAATGCTTTAGGATCGGTCAGAGTTGATATTTTCGTTGAAATGTAATACACGAAATATTTCGCGATTACAACACTTCCTTTGCTTCGCGCAAGGAACAAAAAGGCAAATTAGACTAACCGATAATATTGTACAATTGATAATTTGTTTGCATTTCCAGGAGCATCTTAATCTAGAGAATAAATCCATTCGATTACATAAATTAAACTCGTATTCCAATAAAAGAACGCACCGTAAATAGCAGATGAACGTATATCATTACAAATAAGGACACTAAGTTATAAATGACAACAAAGAACAACATTTGCCAGAGAATTCGAATAATATTATCGAGCTTAAAAGAGTTTTCGGACATAAGAGTTATGCTGTCTTTTCGACATTCATTTAGCAGACATCACCAATAATCACAGCTAATATCTTAAGCATTTCTCTTTTCTATTTAGCATTTACTATAAATAACTTTCCTTAATCTAAACTTTTCTGACAGTAATACTTTTCCTATCAATCTTCAATAAGCAGATTTAGCATTTAACCTCCAGTCAACTTATGTACACACGTAAAGGAGCTAATGTGTTTTGTTCAAAATTTCGGTAGAGAGTTTTCAATGAATAAAAAAGAAACTTTTTCGTCCACGAAAACTCTTGTATGAAACTTCCAAAATATTATGTTTTCCGTATTTAACCTTTCTACGTTCATATAAAATATTGATTAGATTTTGGTTAAAACTGGACAACTGGAAATGGTGCTTTACAGGAAGCCTAAACAGTCTTCAATGGACAACAAGAAGTGGTAAACAGTTTTTTTATGAAAAACTATATTAAATATTATCTAAGACTTTTATATCAATGGGAATAATATATTACATTTCGGTTAAATGGATAAAACGGAAGTGGTAGTTTGCTTGAATTTCTGAACAGACCTTTCGTAAATATTATATTATGAGATAATTCAAAAATTCTGAAATTTGGTACTTATAATATGTATGCGATTGAAAACAACGTATTACATTTATAGACATTAAATATATTCTTGGAGTTATGCTAAATGTAACGAGGATAAACTCATTATGAAGACGAACTCTAGCCAGTTATGTAGCAGTTAAATGTATTATCCTCGATCATCAATGTGTTCCTTTCACTTTTGTGTCAAGTCACTTTTCAAAAAACGAATGCTGCCACCAAATGTTATGTATTAATTTTACAGAAATAATACAGCAAATATAAGTAATGTACCGAATAAAAGGAAGGTTTTTTTATGATTACGGCCTCGAAAAGCCTCGATGGCTATCTGCTTAAGGGAAAGGATGCCTTCAGGGAGAATTTTCTGGCTCGTATGCACGTTACAGATGGATAAAACTACGGAAACTGCTATGCAACTAGATCGCTTTGCCTAAGCGGAGGGATATCTTCGTTGAGGAATTTTTATCGGAAACTGGCTCACACTAACACTCACACTTGGGAAAAATCACGAAAACTTCCATGCTGCCAGTACATTCGCGAGATTCGAACCTCGGACCGAACTGCTGTTGCTAATGCTCACTTGTCTGACCTACAGTCAGCCCTAGCCCACGAAATTCCTCGTGGCACCGAGCGCAAGTTTACGCATGTCGTTGACAACAGCCTTGAGGACCTTACAGGTGACAGTATGATCTAGTTCAGTTCCGCCCCCAATTTTGTTGGAGAGCATTCCGTAGGGGGTGTGAGTCGAAGGGTCTGCCGCCCCTCTTCTCCTACCAACAACCTCTCGAGAGGACTTTGGACTCGCCGCATATTTAGACTGTCTCCATGCCGCACGGACACTGTACATTTACAAACATCCATGCCTTCTCCGTGATTCGAACAGTCGGCTCGGACCGAGCTGCCAATGTTTAGCGATTTTAGCCCTCGGCCGTTGGTGGGCCTGAGTAAAAAGAAGGAATGTACCGCGACATTTAATACTTTATCGAAATTTTAAAGATACACTGTTTTTTAAAATGTTTTGATAATTAAATCATTCATTTGAAAACCCGAAACTCTATATGACCAGAGGTTGTACTACGATCGATTTGATATTTTAAAATCAAGCATGACAATGGGTGTACATGAACAGGTACAGTCATCATTGTCCATTATATGAGAGAGTAGAATAATGACATAGTGCTAGTATGATAATTAACAATGAGCCGAAAAGTTTAAAAAGAAACTAGAATTTATTTACAAGCGATCAGATCAACTGGAAGAGACAGCTTACTGAAAGTTCGTTGGTATTCCAACACTTCCCTGACTTCACATAGACTAGGCGGGAAGTCTATGTTAAGCCATATCATTTGTTTTTTAGACTGAACACTGTTAATTGGGAATTGACTGTGTATTAAATATCAGTGCCAGCATTACAAGCTTGACAAATAGGAAGACAGGTACATGTTTATTAACCAGATGGTAGTATAAATATACGTCCGTAATCGATATCACAAACAAAGCAACTTAAGAACTAACGTTAAGGCTAGAAAACTTCGAGCAAATTTATATTTATTGATGTATCGAAAATTATATCGACTAACTTTATGAGATGAGAAATTTCTTAGCAAATTTCAAAAACCATCTTAAGGAAAATATTCGAGAAAGCACATAAAAATGCCCTGTTGACCTTCTGGCAGTGCATCGACCTCACACAAGCCGGAAAGCTTCTCACGTAGGCCTGTTTTTGACATAAAAATTGAAGATCATGTTCACTTATAAATCCTCTCTCCTATATTAACTATCCCCAGAATTATCTGATATATCTCAGTTTTCCATATATTTTAAAGCTGCATGAAATAGTTGCCAAAATAAAATTTTCCAGATATTGCTTTTTCATATCAAAATGATTATCGTCTTTTTAAGGTATATGAGTAGAAGGATAAAGCCAAATTTTTTGCTCTGTACATCACAAAAGGAAAACATTCATTCGTAAAAATACCAATTCAAATAAATATTAAATTTTGTCTTCGTTTAAAATGAATGTATCTAAGAATTAAGTATTTACGAGGTCTGTGCACAGCGTAACGAAACAGGTCATGTAACGCTCTACGCCAGGTGTGGGCATGAAGTCGATCGCGATGGATCGGTGGACAGCCAAAACGTTTTGGGGTGACCACCTTTACTAAGACCTAAGATGCACGTTCTAAAAAAAAACATATTCATGGAACACCGACGCCAACTAGACTGTAGAATAGGCTTTTCACAATCAATGTGACTGTGTTTACTTAAGCAAATGATTCGATGAATGTGTAGACGTCACATGTAGCTTCATTGTAAGAGCACGATGACGCTTAAACAGATACGACGGTTATAGAGTCATCTGTTTATGTGTATCACACAGCATACGTTCGCCGCTCGCTGCATTGAGTACGTCCACGCTCCACTATCTAGCAGTCGCTAAAAGTTTTTCAAAATTCAACTTGACAATTTTGTGTTACTTGTGCTTTTGTAGTAAAAATAGTAATATGTTATATTTTAAAAGAGGGGCGCAATGTCGAAAAGAAGTGTTAAGAAAAGAAAAACATACAATTTTAATACAGAATGGAAAGAAAAGTTTTTTTTTCAATGGTGAACGCAAAATGTGTGTGATATATATGACACGCAAATGTGGACCCTCCAAAAAAAGGGAAACGTTGAATGGCATTTCAAAAGCATGCATGAAAGTTTTGATACAGATTTTCCGTTAAAAAGCGAAGTGCGTAAACAAAAGTTAGAATTTAAATCGTAATTAATCGGTCAACATTCGTATTTTATGAAACCCAGTACTATATCTAAAGCTGCAACAGTTGCATCTTTTCGTGTGAGTCATGTGTTAGCAAAACATAAGACCCCTTTCGCAGATGGAGAAATGGTAAAAAAATGCTTTTCTGGAAGCCAGCGAGCGATTCATTCAAGAGCATAAATGAAATTATTTTCGCAGTTTAAGGCGTACAACTTTAGCGTAGCGCTGTCACGCACCATATAGAAATGATGAATTCTGATCTGGCTGATCAGCAAACCGAAGATATTACTAAGTGTATTTGCTTTTCCTTGAAGTTTGTCGAATCTACGGACATGGTTGATATTTCTCGACTTTGCATTTTTATAAGAAAGGTTTTTAAGGATATGAATGTAAAAGAATAATTATTAACAACATTATCTCTAAAGAACAAAACACGTCTTGAAGATGTTTACTGCGGCTTTGAAAATATACACAGAAGAGGAGAAAATTTCAATTTATAAAGTTGTGTCGATGACAATTGACTGGGCCCCATCCAGACCGGCACATTCAATGGACATTTGGCTATGTGTATCAGAGACGATGACATACCGCATTTCCCTTCTTATCATTGCATTATTCACTAACAGGTCCTCTGTTGTAAAATTGTAAATACGCGTCTTTTTATGGGAATCTGCATGAAAACTGTGAACTCAGTTCGAGGAAGAAGTCTTCAGGGAAGAAGGTTTCGGGTTCAACCAGACGAAAACGAATCTGATTACGAATAAATGTTATATCATGAAGATGTTCGTTGGTTAGCTTATTTTGAAGCATTTTTTACAAAGATTGAGGGACTTACTACAAGAGATAAAAGATGTTTTTGGAATCAAATGATAAAGCCTATGTTGAACTTAGTAATGACGTTTGGTTGATGGATTTAGCTTTTGTTGTTAATATAACAAGCCATCTTAATGAATTGAACTTACAACTGGAAGGAAAAAGTCAAAGAATAGTAGAACTGATTGGATTTGTTACTATTTTCAAAAACAAATTCAAGCTAATATCTTCCCAGGTGCTGAGGAATGAACTAAAACATTTCAAAAATATTTCTGAGGAGTTGTATAAGAAGAGGTACATTAAACAAAGAGAAATATTATGATGAAATAATAAAACTTTACTCTAATTTGGGGGACACTTTCAAGGAGTTATTAGATTAGAACCAATTGTTACACTCGTATGTTACACATTTGGCAATGTTGATGTGAAAGAAATAACTGAAAATATAAATTGTATATTCCCTTTATCTCTTAAGGAAAACGAAATGTTTCTTCTTCAAAATGAATGACATAATTCTAAAAGCACGTACTTCATACCCTGAGAATAACTTTTGGAATCTAATGGAAGAAGTAAAGTATATTAATTAAAAAAATATTGCATTTCATTTAATATCGTTTTTTGCCTCTACCTACCTGTGTGAACGTATCGTTCCCGTCTCACAGACGACCATTTTGAATCCAGTGCAAGATTAGCAGTTAGTAATTACATACCAAGATTTTCAAAATTGGAGCCCAGTATGCAGACTAATTCTTCTACTAACTATAACTATAAGAACTGACTTTAAATGAAACTGATTTATTTTTTAAAGTATTTTGAATTTTTTGGTAAGAAATGCATTATCTGAAATTATTATATTTGTGGCTATTATTATTATCTTTGTATCTTGCGTTTTGTTTTAAACGCGTTTAAAAGAGTAAGTTTTTAGGGTTTATAGATAAGTACATATTCCGTATTTATTATGAAGTTATAATAAATATTGTAGACCTTTTTTAGCTTACCGCAACTACGCCATTGCTACCGCAACTACGCCGCAGATAATGGACGGCTCCACGTAATAAGCAATTAGCTGATAAGTCTTCATGAGAGTGAAGCTGGTTATTTCGTGGTTTCCTACATTCTGCCCTGTGAGACTGTAAGCTCAGTGAGAGAGTAAAAAAAAACTTAACCATCCCTTTTAAAAATCTGAAAAATCCGTTAGAATCTGAAAAACTTCAGATTTTCCCTACTTTTCCTTTCTTTTTAACGATCTTTCAGGATTTTTTTGTAAGTATTTAGAGGCCTTTTATGTTATTATTGAAACTGCGACTGGAATTTCCTACTATTTTTGTGATAAACAAACTAATTATTCTTATCAAGCACTTCGAATAGAAGGCAAGTGTATATATAAAAATAACTGAATTAAAAACAAACCCTATTGAAAGAAAATACTAAATGACTATGTTCTGAATATTTTGAATTACAACTTGCTGTCATAATACGCATTCAGTTGTGATAACACTAATACAAATGTTACTGGACTTTACTGAAATTTGTTTAAAAATATTTTACTGAAAAACAAGTATAAAAAGTAATTCTTACAAGTGCAGTTTGCCACTATTTCATTTCCTGCATAAATATACTGTTCAGGAATGCAATTTAGTTGTTTCAGATATTAATTCTATAGTAAAGAAAATTTAGAATAATTCACATCTACACTCATCATGTGAATGTTTTGAACGATTTGTAAGGGTTTTCTGATCTACTTTTCTGATCTTCTCTGCTAATTTCCTGCAGACTGGAATTTTCTAAAATTTCTATAGAATAATTCCCTACTAGACTAGAAAGGAGTTATCGCTTAGTCTGAACCAAATCACCAAGTCTAAGGAAGGTAAAAATAACTTTTTTATTTAAGATTTAAATGGAAAGATAGCATTGACTCTGAGACAGACGAAACTTCACTACTTGTGGGAATTTCAATTAACTTGAGAATACGTTGAATTCAAAATACAGGTAACATAGTCTGAAACTACAACACAAAAAGTTATCTACTTAAGATGGCTCAAGATATTCACGATGCTCATTTTACATGTCGGCTAGCAACATGTTAATGCAGGGAAGAAAATAGGCAGATCTGGCGATCGTTAAGTAACAGCGAGACATGGCTCTAACTCTAAACATTCAAATCCCCAGCTTAAATACACAAATAAACAATCTACATTCTAGTGATGACCACTGAAAAGACAAGTTATACTAAAGGCTTAAATCATAATAATTAGTAAATTAATTTAAAAAACCTTGCAGAATTCTTAGAGCGGTACGATGTAGTTGAGCGTTTTCGTAACCACTGAAAGCATCTTTAGACTCTTCAAAGATTCAAATGCATTTAAGGAATATTTTTTCCTCACTAAACAGATCCACCGTGTAAAATAGTAAAAGAAGTAGATTCACTGCATTTTAGAGCGGTTTTTTTCATTTATCCTTATCAGGAGTTTTTTATTATTCTGACAGAATTCATAAATAGAGAACATTTTATTTCTAGTCGCCCAGACAGTATAGTGGTTAGGGGAGCATACTGTGGTACCAAATAGACCAGGTTCGAATCTCGGAGAAGGCACGGATGTTTATAAATAAGTTATTTCTTCCGTCTTCTTAGCATACCTTCTTGGTATAATGGCCAACACACATATTCGAGATGTCCAGGTCGAGTTCCGACGACGGCACTGCGTATTTTCCACTTTCCTACTTTCCACTTTCTAAGGAAATGCAGTTTTTCCTTGGACTTAAAAAATAACGAAATGCATTCTGCCTCTGAGGACATTTCCTTATTCGGGATTAATGATGAAGGAGTGAAATTTATCCATAAAATCATATCTTAAGACTATATCACAATACCGGCAAGAACAGAGAAATTTCCGCTACGGCGTCATGGATTATCACAAGAATTGTAATAGCCCGAAAGGAGTACTAATAGCCTCAGCACTCATCCATCTGTCGAGGACCGTTATCCGGGTTAGAGTTGACAAAGTACGAGGGTAAGTTGAAAAATAAGTTTCCCCTGTCGACTGTGGTCAGAGTTGTGTATGAAAGTCAAAAAATAGAATGAGACAGTAAAGATATGACATACTTTTATTTTTCCACATAGGTACCAAGTACATTGAGACATTTGTCATATCGCTTGATAAGCTTCAGAAAGCCCTCCAGGAAAAAATCAGGGCTTTGCATATGGAAGAAGCGTTGAACGACTTGTTCACTTCAGTATTGCTTCCAAAGCGCCTTTCCCATGCGTTTTTCCTTGTGTGTCGAGGTCAATTGTCGGGGCACCTATCGTGCTGACACTTTTCTGTATCGAAGAATGTCGTGGATGATGTTTTGAGCTCGCTCATGTGAGATTCCAAGTTCTTCCGCTACTTCATCGATGGTGATACGCCGGTTCGCTCTAATGATGTCATCCACCTTCCTAACATTTGCATCTGTAGTGGCCGTGCGCGTCCGTCCAGCTCTCGGTATGTCCTCCACTTGCTGACGTCCATCACTGAATGTGCGACACCATCTCCGCACCATTTGCTTCGACATCAAACCTGGCCCATAGACTTCCACGAGGCTTTTATGAATTTCTATTCCTGATACTCCACGTGCAAATTCTTAGCGGATAACCGCTCTCACCTCCTCCTTTGACCACGAATTCATAACGCACCTTCTCTCCATACCTACCGGGGCTCAAATGAGAGGCTGGTCTCCGCTTTGCGCAGGCACTGCAACAGCGCCATCTGTTTGATTTGCAGCGACCTCTACCCAATGGTGTATCGGTGACTTGCGCGTTTTCCTGCTGTGTCGCCTTTCGCCCATAGCCGCTCAACGCTTCTTCCATATGCAAAGCCCTTAATTTTTCTTGGAGGACTTTTTGAAGCTTATCAAGCGATATGACAAATATCTCAACGTACTCGTACGAGAATAATAAAATAAAGGTATGTCATATCTTTAATGTCTCAGTCTATTTTTTTACTTTCATACACAACAATGACCACAGTCGACAGGGGAAACTTATTTTTCAACTTACCCTCGTAACTGACAAGGCGAGAGTTATTAAGAAAGATGCAGTGGTTGCAGCATATATTCCCGTAACAAGCGTTGGAAGAAACAATAACATCCTGGAATCCGTGTCTTCAGAAAGCATTATATCGGAGTTATTGCAGAATACCCAATTAGCGAAGAAAAGAGGAATGCTGCCGAACGGCGAATTCAAGATCTTCAGGATGTTTTCTCTCACTCGTGCTCTGATGTGGGTCGAACGAGTTTGACGACGCATACCGGTGATCATCCACCAATCTAGCAACATTCAAGACGTCTACCGATTGCTAAACAGGAAGAGCTACGAACACTAACAAAGGACATGCAAGAAAGCGATGTCATCGAGCCTTCAGCACGTCAAGACGGGTCAACTAGATTTTGCGTTGACTATCGCCGGTTGAACGAGGTTACGAAGAAAGACAGTTACCCTCTTCCTAGGATTGACGACGTTTTGGACACTTTATGGAAGCAAGTGATTCTCGACACTTGACTTAAAAAGTTCGTATTGGCAGGTAGAAATACATCCTGATGACCGAAAAAAAGACAGTATTTAATACTAGACAAGGATTTTGGCAGTTCAAAGTGATGCCGTTTGGACTATGTAATGCGCCAGCTACATTTGAACGCCTAATGGAAACTGTTTTGCAAGGTCTTTTGTACGAAGCCTGTCTGATATACGTGGATGACAGCACCATCGTCGGGAAGAGTTTCGGAGAACATCTGGAAAATCTTAGAAAGGTGCTTCAGAAACTGAGAGAAGCCAATCTAAAGTTGAGTCCCGCTAAATGCAAATTATTCAGACAGGAAGTGACTGACCTCGCACATGTCATTTCTGCTGAAGGTATGCGCACCGATTCTGAAAACGTGTCAGCAGTTAAAGACTGGACACGTCTCGAAAATCTCCACCAGCTGAGCAAGCAAAAGTTCTTGTGGACAAAGGAATGTGAGGATACATTTAAGAACCTGAGAAAGCTTTAACGTCTGCTCCAATCATGACGTATCCTCAGCTCGACAGATCATTTATTCTCGACACGGACACGAGTAATTAAAATGTCGGCGCAGTTTTGTCCCAAGAAATAGAGGGCCAAGAACATGTAGTGGCTTACTGGAGCAAGTGCCCGTTTAAATTAGAGAAGAATTACTGTGTCACCAGGAAAGAGTTACTCGCCATAGTCAAAGCCGTAAAACATTTCAATCATTGTCTCTACGGCAGAAAATTTCTGCTCCGCACAGATCATGCATCATTGGCTTGGCTTTTAAATTTCAAGAATCCTGAAGGTCAAATAGCCAGGTGGATATAGAGACTCCAGGAATATGACATCACAATCGGTTATCGGAAGGGATCATCGTACGCCTTATCTAGAAGACCTTGCCCAGAAAATTTCCGATATTGATCCAGAATCGAAGCGAAATACCAGCTGCTTAATTCAATCGCACGGTAAATAAACCCATGGAGTGACAAAGAAGTCAGAAAAGACCAGGTGGAAGACTGTGATATTAAACCCATAACTAATTTCATGGAGTCTTGAAAGAGAAAACCTACTTGGAAGGACATTTCAATCTATAATCCTGCAATAAAACAACATTAGGTACTCCAGGAGTCAATCCGTATTCGAAACGGCGTCTTGTACCGGAAATTTGAGTAGAATGATGAAAAGGCTTTCCGATGGCAGCTGATACTATCAAGATCCCGGATTCAGGATGTCCTTAAAGAACTACATAGCAGCCCTACGGGAGGTCACTTCGGAATAATGAAGAACTTGCAGAAAGTTCGTGGCGCTTCTACTGGAATAATGCAAAGGATGACATGCAAAAAAGGTGCCGATCTTGCGATGCCTATGCATGTCGGAAAGGACCCAAGAAAAGCAGCCGAGGGAAGCTGCAACGTTACAATATAGGAGCCCTTTTGAAGGTATCGCCTTTGACATCTTAGGATCTCTGCCACGAGCTTCTGATGGCGACAATTACATTCTCGTTATCATTGATTACTTCACCAAGTGGCCTGAAGAGTATTCTATTCCTGATCAAGAGGCTGTAAAAGTGGCAGACATGATGATACAGCACTCGATTTCCAGCTTCGGAGTGCCTCTTCAGTTACATTCAATTCAGGGCCGAATTTTACCTTCGCTTTAATCAAAGAACTCTGCAAGCTACTCGGCATTGACAAAACTCAAACCACGCCTTTACATTCCCAGTCAGACGGCTTGGTAAAGAAGTTCAACCGAACCATCCTTATTAACCTCTCGTTAGTAATTTCCAGGAACCAACAGGACTGGGACAAGAAC
This sequence comes from Stegodyphus mimosarum, assembly GCA_000611955.2. Classification (NCBI taxonomy): domain Eukaryota; kingdom Metazoa; phylum Arthropoda; class Arachnida; order Araneae; family Eresidae; genus Stegodyphus; species Stegodyphus mimosarum. The sequence continues at coordinate 1,022,012 of KK118690.1, read as the reverse complement.
TACCACTGAATACTGGCTTACCACTGGACTACCAGCTATTCCCCCATCTTAGATGCTCTTCGGTCGTGACCTTCGTCTGTCTTGTGATCTTTTGTTTGGTCGCCCCTCGGATGCGCCTTCATCGCCTGAGGAATACATTTAAGATCTCCAGGCCCGTTTTAATGAGATGCACAACTTCGCACGAGAGCTAGTCAACTTGGCGACGGAGAAGATGAAGACCCGATACTACAACAGACCTACTGAACATCGTTTCAACAAAGGAGACAAGGTGTGGTTGTGGAATCCGACTCGACACAAAGTCCGAAACTAATGTCACCTTGAATGGTCTTTACACAGTCCTAAACAGACTGAACGACGTTGTGGTTCGGATCCGTAAGTCATCGAACTCTAAATCTAAAGTTGTTCGCTGCAACATCTTAGCTCTTTACTATGGCCATAGTACGGAGTATATATAATTGTAAATAATATAAGACCATGGTCCGTTTTTTATTTAGCATTTGCTACTATTTGATTTGCATTTAATATTTGATAGTATTTGATTTGTATTTAATATTTGATAGTACTTGTTTTGTATTTGGTGTTTGAAAGTTTTTTTTTGTTTATTTTGTTTATTTTGTTATTGTAATGTAATGTTTATTATTGCATTGGAATAATAAACATTACATTACAATAACAGATTTAACAAACAATTAGCAATTTAACAAACAATAAACAATAATATAACAATTTAAATTTAACAAAGTTAATTTGTTAAATTCAACAAATTTAACAAATTAACATGTTTATTATTGCATTTGTTATTGTAATGTAATGTTTATTATTGCATTTTCGCCTTGTTTTAAGTTTGGCTTCCTGTCCACGGATTGTACTGTTCGGGACGTGCAGTCCTTGGGAAGAGGCAGTGTTGCGGATTTCGTATTTATTTAGAATTGTAATTAAAATTGTTTTATTTTCCTGTTCAACGCAGACGATTTTGAAGAATAAAAATAAGAACGTCGTATGTTTGAAGAGTAAAAATTAAAAGGCCTACGTCGGAAAAGTAAAAATAAAAGAGCGAGAGCATTTAATATTTAATAAATAAATATCTCGTAATTACTGTTGCCATCCACAAAAATCGAGAAAGTAGATTTGACCAAACTGTTCTAGTGAATAATTAAAAAACTTATAAAAGCCGAATTAAAACACCTCAGCTCAGTTGCTGTTGTTTTAAACGAACTGTTTGTTTACGTAATGCTGTTATTGATTGTAGCGAATTCGCTGTGAGGTTCTGTTTTGAATTGAGCTCTGTTTAACGTTTGAGATATAGTGACATTGTAGGAATATCTCTGAGGAAATATTTCAGCATTTTGTTTTATTTCTTGTGAAAAGAATAAAATTTATTAATTTTTTATCGACTTGTGCATTCAGTCCATTATGAACCCGTATTCACGCAACAATACATATATCAACATTTCTGATATACAAATAAACACCGGTATCAACCATTATTTCTTTAACGCGCCCGCATTCATTCACAATTCCAAAACTATTTTTCTCCGTGTTAACGACGACTTGAGGAAAAAAGTCCCCTTCTTTCCCCGCTTTTAGAAGAAGCATCATTGCGCCGTTCTTGTTGGTGTTGTTATGGTTTTGGTGGCTGTAGTATTGCAATAAATAATATATTATGATTTACTATATTACAATTTTTACTTACAATTATTAATATTTTCTATGTTTTACTCTTTAGACGCTTATAATGAAAAATAAAATACCAAATTTGACTGTGAATACAAAATTATATGAAAGGAAATACCCATAAAGTAATGCTCGTGCGATTCTGTCTAACGGTTTGAACGAAGTTCACTGACAGTTAAATAGTTCTGAAAACGATTTTCTGTGCGTGAAATTGATTTGCTACCATTACTTTTATCCTGAAAAGCAATGTGATTAAAGACTAAATAGTAATAATTGATAATTCGGCTCAGTGTGTTAGATCAGTTGCATTCTACTGAAACTATTTTTGAAAATTTGTTTTTTTGATTATAATTTAGAAATACTCTTCGAAGCTTGTTCATGTAGATGCTTTATCATTTGAATATTATGTACTAATAAATTTGAGCATACCTTAGAAAAGATCTTGCATGATTCAGTTTTCAATTTATCCACTAATGTGGATGTGGGTGAGTAGAAGGAATATTTTTTATGGCTTAAAAATTGTATTCATTATATTTCGCAAACAAATAAGGTAAGCTTTTTTTAATGAAGTACGCACTGAAATATATTTAATTTCTGTATTACTTATAGAATGAGGTAGGCAGGACATACAAGCCAAGGAATCGTTTTTGCATTACTAAAATTGTGTGAAAATTTAGATGATCATAGTAGCTTACATTGTTTACATTGGTTTTTTTGGGTCTATATTTCTGCACAAGTGTGAGACTAGAACCACATTGTTATATTAAATATTCTGTGCTGTCTTATTAAAGCACATATAATCATACATTTTTATGCATATTTTAATTTTCATCATTAAATAAAATAATAGTAATAAAAAACTTACTAAATTATGTGATTCAAATCTTATTTATTGCAACAACTTAAACTATTATGACACTCTGGATTGCACAACAGGCCCTTGCTTTTACAGCTGCGTTTATTTGTGGAACACTTCCTTTTGCAATGACAGCATGTATAGCTTTGCCCACCTCTTCTCGAATTAGCTGCAGTTGCTTCTCTCAGCGACATTTCTTGAAAATAAACCTCATCTATGGAAAGTAACTTTTCTTTACAAATTACGAACTGATTACATATGTAAAGCTGCTTGAGGGTACCATTTTCGTTTGCAGCTTTATAGAAGTCGAAGTCTTCTATTCCAACAACAATCGCTAACGTATTTCGGTTATCTGTACTACCACGGTCGATATCAGGGACTTTTATTCGTACAGTATCACCTATTTGAGCAGGAGGAAATTGTTTTTGTGAGGTTCGTAAAATTTTTGGTGCTTGCAGTTGAAGATTCTCATTCGCAGCGAGCTCTTTTTATAGAAATTAACTCGTGTGTTTCAGCCAGAACTTGATGTCAAGACAGGGTAGATTGCAAGCCCTCTTCAATATTTTTCTTTGGATTATGGTTTTCGGTATGACCACCGCTCAAATTTTTTCGGAAGTATTATCAGTTTCTTTAAGCTGTTCTTCGGTTTCAAAAGTATTGGTAATTTCTTCGAGTTGTTCTTTCGATATGCGATTTGTTCGCTAGGCAAAAAAGACGATGCTATGTTTCTATTTGCTTTAATGCCAAACATGGCTTCATATGAACTTTGGTATATTCCTTCGTGGTATGTAGCGTTCTTGGAAAATTGAACTAAGAGTAAACCTTCTGTCCAATTATTTGTATCGCTTTCGTTCATCCATGCAGTTAGCATATTCTGTATATTCTGATTGGCCCTTTCAACTGAGCCTTGTGTTTGACTGTGACGAGGCTTTCCATGAACTATCTTAAAATCTTTCCACACAGCGCATATTTCGGATATGACTTGATTACTGAATTCTCTACCATTATCTTATTGCAATATTGCTGGAGCACCAAATGTTAAGAATATTGCAAGAACGTGATACGCTACTTCTTCAGCTCTCTTAGTTTTCAAAGGCCGTATCTAGACAAACTTAGTTAAATGATCTTGATACACCATTATGAACTTATATTCGCCATCTCTGTTTGACTGCAAATCTATCAGATCAACTTGACGTCTTGCGTTTAACTCAGAACTTATCATTGATTTCACAACAATACCTTTCTTTAGTGCACTGTGTTTCATTTAACACTGTTTGCATAAATTTAAATACAACATTACAACTTCATATGTAATACTTTTATATTTAATTTGCAATTCTTTAAGCATACGTGATCTTCTTCCGTGGCCTATTCTGGTGTGAGTTTCATGTAGTATACTGAACAATTCCTCATTGATAGCATAATACTGTATATTTGTTTCTCTTGATTTTAATGGTACACTTAACTTCTCTTCATCATTAATTTTTAAAACGTCAAAACGTTTTAATCGTCTTTAATCCAAAGGTGTGTTGCACTTTGTTTTAGCAGAAACCACTTCAGAATGTATTTCAGGGTACTTTTCTTGAGAAAAATAAAAACAATTTTCTTGTTTACCCGATTTAATGCATTTAACGTTTTAAGAAAAAGATCACGATTCGCTGCAGTATCCATTCAGTATAAATTAGAGTATTGGAAAAAAATTAAGAAAACGTTGCTTACACCATCAAACCTTGCATAAGACTGACAAAGCTGGCTCAGTCCCCCCAGAACAAAGGATTTGGCGGAACACTTCAGAAAGTATTAAAGAGTACTTTCTTGAGAAAAATAAAAACAATTTTCTTCTCGTTTACCCGTAATTAATGCATTTAACTTTTTAAGAAAAAGATTACGTTTCACTGCAGTATCCATTCTGTAAAAATTAGGGTATCGTAAAAAACAAACTAAGAAAACGTTGCTTACACCATCAAACCTTGCATAAGACTGACAAAGCTGACTCAGTCCCGCCAGAACAAAGGATTTGGCTGGAAACAGCCAGTCGCCTCTTTGTCTACTCCTCTCTTTTCTACCTACACTAGAGGATATCTGTGATTAGATATCTGTGATTGTAGACATACACTGGTGAGGGTCTGAATATATTACAAGAATGTAATGCAATATTCGATCTTTCACCGACATATTTGGTGAATGTTGACATTCTCCAATTTCGGGCTTTCACGATAACATATATATATAAACAAACTCGTGATTCGCAACCATCTATATCATTCCATGATTGTGAATCATGATTTTGATTAGTATCTTTCTATTAATTTTATTTTCAAAATTATATAAAAGAAGTTTAAAATTTTGTAATGAGAATTTATACAAATATTTTATAATATGCTAATAGGTGTTGACGTGCATAGAGAAGAACAGGGGCTTGTAGGCTTCTAGATATTTATAAAATTTTATGAAGTTTATTCGCATTAAATTTTATTTAAAATTACTTTACAAGCTTCCCCCCATTTAGTTCTGAACATTTCATCAATACTAATTATGTATTTCTGCTAGTTTGTACATGTAATTACTAGTTTTTATGGAAATTTGATCTACAGTTCTATTTTTGTTTTTTAAAGGGATTCTTTGTATGGATACCCATTCTATGTACGATTCTATGTATGGATACTATACTACGGTATAATCCTATTGGCTTTGTCTATGGGTTATTTCTCCTGTTTTATGCAATGATTTTGCCAATGGGCACCTGTAGACTTCTGTGTATTGGCTTTATATAAATTTGGCTTACGGGTATTTGTATACGTCTATGAGTTTTTGTCTACTACCAAAAGTAGATTTTACAGGAATCTGGCCTATGGGTGCCCATGTAGGTGTACGGGTTTTTGTTTACTAGTTCTTATGGGGAATACACCTACGGAATATTTACTTTTTAACGAAGATTTTGAGTATGGATAGGAATAAAGTTCTGGTTTCTGGCTACAAGTTTTTACAGGGATTTTGTTTATGGTACCCATAAGCTCTAAAGGTTTCTGTTTATGGGCTTTTATGGGGATTTGGCTTACAAGTACCCGTACAGTTGTATGGGTTTCTGTTTATGCGTTTTTACGTGGATTTGGCCTCTGTACGGGAACCCGTTTTTCGTACAGTGTTGCCATTGATCGCTTTGAAATCGTTGAGTTTGTTAATCAAGAATTCGTTAAAGTGTTACAAAATATGAAATCAATAATAAAAGAAATTCCAAATCAGGGCTTCCAGATATATATTGAAATTAATAAAAGAATAAATTTTTAGACTAATTTCTTTATGTGACTGATGGCTTTGAAATCACTCTATTCTATTATATACCTACGTACTTAAAAACGCTTTTATCAATCTTAAGTTATATTAAAATTTAACTGGACTATGATAACTGTTTTATTTAATTAAGCTATCTTGTTAATTTTTTTAATTGGTAAATGTTAAAATAAAGTTTCAAATATTGCTTACTCATCCGCTAAACGGCGTGGCGTATTTAATTTGCATTTTTATTACCCTACGTTCGCAACCTTGATTGCCTTCGAGGCCGGCGTGAAACGACGTCGCGTGGTCCTAGCAGCTCAACATATGTTTAACTATTTCTGTTTAATAGGATTACTGCCACTAATTTATGATACGCCTTTTGATGATACGTCTGTTTATGTTTTGTGTTACCTAGCTAGTATTTTTGATTCGTTAAAGTTGTTATTTCAAAAAAGAAACAAATGTTCCAATATTATTCGACGAAATGTTGGAAACCAACGATTAAAGAAATAGAATAAATAAAAAGAAAAAAAATAGAATAAAGGAAATCTGAAAGCTTTCAGATTTTACATTACGCCTAAAAGTGCGTTTTTCAGATTTTACATTACGCCTAAAAGTGCGTTTTTTTTTTTTTTTTTCTGGGTTACCCTTATTTATTAAATATCATGTTCTTTGTACTTAAACCATAAAATTCAGTTGAATAGCAATATCGCAAAATAATCTTAAAATGAGCATATCTTTAGAATTTCCGATGCACAGTCTCGAGCACTGTCGGTATTTTTTTTTCGTACAGTGTTGCCATTGCTCGCTTTGAAATCCTTCAGTTTGAGAATCAAAAATTCGTTAAAGATTTACAAAATATGAAATAGATATTAAAACAGATTCCAAATTTGAGCTTCCCGATGCCCATATTCGGGTGGAAACGTACGTCATTCAAAATCCGATAGCTCTAGGTACAGTCGTTTTACCACAATGCGAAAAACATATATACATTTATGGAGATTTTTGATTATTTAATTTCTTTAAATGTAATACAGGGTTGTGATATTTGGTGGCAACAGTTTAGAAAGTGAACCGACATTTAAAGTTTTCAAAGTAAAATGCCAAAACGAAATTAATAGCCCTCCTGGGTTAACGCTCTTTGGGTTAAAAAAGTAGAGTGTGGCAGTCTCTTGGACATATCTCAAGATAGCGTGTCAAATACTTTGCACTTGCAGACTTCTGTGTGTGTCAGATGATGCTTTTTCTGTCCAATAATGTATTGGTTGAACCCGGGCTATACTTGGTATTCGTTTGGACAAATTTTCACCGACTATTAGCGTTTCTTTCTCCGATTTACTTCTCCAGCGTAGTCATGAAGATGCATTTTTCAGCGTAGGAATTAACCCTTTGAACTGGTTCTTCTAAAACGTTGTGTAGGAAAGTTTATGCCTATCTGCGGCGTTTAGAATTTGCTTGAAATTGTATTGAACTGAATAAGCTCCAGATGGATGATATGGTGCGTACAATATAAGACTGCAAGTTATCAAAGCATATCGGTGAGTTTGTAACAAAAAGTAGTGGATTGTCCAGTTTAAACATTCGAAAGCACTCATTCATCCCCCCCAAAAGTAAAGATAAAGAAAGAAACTAGAACTCAGCATTTTGTTCCAAGCTGTGAGATAAATACTTGAAGAAACGAAATTCGTTAATATATTTCTCAAGCCAGATTTTCGAAACCTCGTCTTTTGTTCGAATTATTCGATTTCGAATTTACGAAACTTCACCATAGTTCATTTTAAAAATTGATGCACAAAGCATACTTCGTTTCTTATTTATAACTTCATTTATTATTATTAGACGTATAATTTTCGCTTTGATTTTAAATTTTTCTAATTTTTCACTAAGGAACAGAATTATTAGATAATCAGTTCTGAGACTTCTCTGAGTAGCTTTCATTTTTTAATTCTAGATGTGATAAAAAAAGTTAAACGTATAAATTCACAAATTAGGATATGTTTTTAAATAATCGTGCGTTTTATTAAATAATTATAAAACTTAGCTTTTGTTCCTTTCGAAGTGAAGCACATATTGCCAAAAATGATTTGTAACATTAAAACTTATCTGTAAAGAGACTCAAAAGCAAAACTGTACAGAATAATACTTAAATTCTGAACTCCGTCTATTATTTAGCTGTTAACAACTGGCAACAGCTTATTATATTTATCCTTTTCCGATCATGGAATCTCAAAAGTTCGACAACAACGCTTTGTTAACAAACACTTTGTTATGTTTACTAAATATATTTATTTGTCGTACACGATTCAGGTAGCTTTTAAGCAAATAAAGAAATTCACGAAGAACAAAACAGCTTTTATTCTTCAAATTGAATTAAAAATATGCTTATGAACATATATCAAATTAAAGTAGTAAATTAATTTACAGTGCTAGCAGATTACTTCTGTTAGTGAGTCGAATTTCCGAGGAAATTAGTAAATCATACAGCTAGTGCTGCCATCTGGAGGAGAATCTATTAACAAACTAAGCTCAGGTTAATTATTATTTTATACTTAGCAAAAGATTTATTAACTATGAACTTATATATACAGTTTTTCTCGAATATTTTATTATTTATTTTCCTTAGTTCACAGTCAAATTTCTCTGTGCTTAAAGCACTGATTAATTTCTTAAAACATTTTAGATGAATTGACTTCCTTTCTTCTGACTTGTACGTTATTATGTTGTAATTTATTATAATCAGTATTTAATGTTTGCAAATTTCAGAAAATGAAATTATCTTCTGAGTTTTAATTTTAGTTTTCTTATGAGCTATTTACTAACAATATTGCCAAATGTAGGCTAAAAGTTTTTTGAAATTTAAGGAAACAGTATCAAATTAAATAATGACACATATCCTTGGAATTCTGAAATTATTTGAATTAGTTTTGTGTGTTTTTCTTTATATAAATATATTGATTAATCTACCGAAATCTTGTCAATAAATGACAGTTTATATTTCGCTATTCTATTCCCCGCCTTTAAGATTTTGAGAATGAATCAATAATCAGAATAATCGGTTTTAATTGTTAAAATGTTTTAAAAATGAAAGAGTTCATTTAATTTTAAATAAAATTGTAAAATACATCTGAGCTTTGGGCATATATCTAAATTCAATTATTTCCCTATAAGAAAATAGTTATATTCTTCAACAACAGATGGCGGTAGAGTCTCAGTAAGATGTATTTTTATTTATGTTCCTGAACTGACTTCATGGTCAACGTAAAATTTCTCTTCACTTTCAAGTAAAAATCAAAAAATCGCTATAGTTCTTTTTGAGATACAGATATCTTTCACACTTTCTTTAATTTCAAATGCATTCTTTGGAAAAAAAAAGAAAAGAGCTATGTGGCATATGTACTGAGTGTCAAAATTAATTATTTACTGAAAATACTATCCTATTTTTTACATTTAACAAATTTTTTTTAAAAATGTATATAATAACAATTAATTAGAATATAATTATAATGATTATTTACTATCGTAAAATTGTTAGCAATTGTAAAAATGAAAAACAAAAAATCTGAAAGCTTTCTGATTTTACATTACGCCTAAAGCGGCGTTTTTTTAACATTTTGTGCGTTACCTTTATTTATTAAATATCGTGTTCTTTGCACTTAGACCATAAAATTCAGTTCAAGAGCAATATCGCAAAATAATTTTAAAATGGACATACCTTTAGAATTTCCGATACACAATCTCGCGCGATGGAGTTTTTTTTTTCCCCACGATGTTTCCATTGCTCCCTTTGAAATCGTTGAGTTTGTTAATCAAGAATTTAAGGTGTTACAAAATATGAAATCGATAATAAAACAAATTCAAATTAGAGCTCCTAGATGCCCACATTTGGTGGAAGATTACGTTATTCAAAATTTGATGGCGCTAGGTACCGTCCTTTCATCACAATGAGAGAAATATACATACATTTATGTAGATTCTTCATTATTTAATTTCTTTAAATAAAACACAGGCAGAAAATATTGCGTTGCAACAATCTGAAAAGTCATACGTCGTTTTTAGTGATTCAACGCAAAATGCCAAAACGAAATTAATAGTCCTTTTGGGCAATTGCCATTTTGGGCTGAAACGGAATAAAAAGAAACAGTGATAATTTGTTTTCCTCTCGTTTCTTGTAACATATTCAATTTTCATTATTCCTTCGGCGGGCATATTTGCCATATATTGGGCTAGTAAATAGATAAAAATTTTACTGCCTTTTTCTATGCAGCTTATATTTACATTATATTAATTTATTTTAAATGTATTAGGTGAATTGAATTCTTGCAGTTGTCTTCTGGAAAACAATTGCTTCTCAGTGACTGAGTTTTCGATTTTTTCTAGCAATTTATGTCATGGTACAAAAGCTCTGCATCACTTACTTTACACTAGTGTTCACGCGTAAAACTCATGGTTGAAAGAATTCCAACAGGTGAAATAGTCGTCTGGAGTTCTGCACCCGGTCGAACGAATATATTAACACCATTTCTGGTGATAACTATATTCCGTATGCGTAGCATGTATAAGTTGTGTATGATCCGTATGTGTAACATGTGTAAGAGCCAGTTTTCCATAGAAATTCTTCCGCGAAGGCATCCCTCCCCTTAGGTATCCCTCCCCTTAGGCATATAGCCCTCGAGGCTTTGCCCTTGAGGTACCGCGGTTTTATCACAATGCGAGAAACATACAAACATTTATGCAGATTCTTCATTGTTTAATTTCTTAAAATATAATTTAGGGCTCTAATATTTGGTGGAGCAATTTGAAAAGTGAACCGACATTTAAAGTTTTCAACGCAAAATGCCAAAACGGAATTAATAGCCTCCTGGGCTAAAAATCTGAAAGCTTCCAGATTTTACTTTACAAAATATAAAATAGATAATAAAACAAGTTCAAAATTTGAGCTTCCAGATGCTCATATTCGGGAGGAAACGTACGTTATTCAAAATCGGATGGCTCTAGGTAACCGTTGCTTTATCACAGTGCTTGAAACATTTATGCCGATTCTTCATTAGTTAATTTCTTCAAATATAATACAGGGTTCTAGTATTTGTGGCAACAGTTTGAAGAGTGAACCGACATTTATAGTGAACCAACGCAAAATGCCAAAACGAGATTAATAGCCCTTCTGCGCTAACGCCCTTTGGGATCATTTAAAGTATTTGAAAATATTTCGTGTTTGTTCTTTAATAAGATTTAATGAAATAAACTTATTATTTCTACTCTTCAATTATATTACATAATAATATTACACACATATTCAATAATATTACATCCATTATTTTCCAAGTATAATTTATTAAATTTGTTGAGGCAGAATAATATTCTAGATACGAAAGATGTTTACAGATCAACCTTTCTAAGCTTTCTTATGGTAACAATTGTTATGAATAAGTCTTGTAGAATTTATTGAATCAAAGACAAATAAATCTTTTGCTATTATTTCATTTTGAGTTAAAATGAAAATAAAGGAAAATGTGCAGATTATAATTTCTACACAAATATTACCATTCCCGGCGTTAGATAAGTGAAAGATAAATACTTGTAATGTTATTAGCACAAATAATATTTTCACAAATGAGTAATAGCCGCAGTAAATGCAAGATTATCAAGCTATTTAAGAAACTAAGATTCTCTTGAAAGAGAATAACATGGCAAATCACTAATATCTTTCGAAATGAGATTATTTACTCTATAATTTGTTTCCACAAGAGGAAATAAAATTTTATTAGTATAACAGAATATTACCCCTCACGTAAAGTCAATGATTTTTGTTAGAATTGATTTTTTCCAAGTACCAAGACAGAAATATAAAGCGCGGACAGTAACAAGGAAAGTGCATTACTCTAATGTTTTGAAAGCACTTTTTAGTAGTGTTTTTTGGTTTAATTGACGATGGAGAAACACTTTTTTGAGGGCTCTCTAACGTAAGGGAAAGGATGCCTTCGTGGAAGACGTTCTAAGAGAACTGGCTTTATAACCACGAAAACATCCATGCTGCCGGTCCGCTCGTTAGGATTTGAGTCCCGGACCGAACTACCGGGTTCAGCGACATCACCGCTCGGCCGCTGGCGCGCTGTTGTAAGAGAGAGATAAATGAGACATTTAATGGAATAATAATTTAATTAATTTTAATTATTATTTACAGGTTCTGCCCTAAGGTACTACACGGAAGGAAGAAATGCCTTCATGGAGTACTTTCTAAGGGAAACTGGCTAGTATTAACACATTGCAGATGGGGAAAACTACAAAAACGCCCATGCAACCAACCCGTTCGCGAGATTTGAGCCTCGGACTGAACTACCATTGTTCAGGGACTTTACCGCTCGGCCGCTGATGGGCCTTTAATGGAATAATAGCATCAATTTTTCTGGATATTATTTGCGAAATGTAATGTATTCGTTAATAAAACATTTGTTCTCTTCAAAGTAAAGCATGCATTCTCAGGAACATAGTTTTTTAAGCTGTTACACAATAGTATTTTAAATTTAGAAATAATTAGACGATTAAATGTTCTTCCTTTAGCTTAAAATATTTCTTTTTTTGACATGAGACATAAATCCTTCTAGCACACAGTTAGGAAATAGCTCTTTATTGTTCTGTTGCAAAAGTTTTGAATCTTTTTTGTAATTCTAATACAAAATCGAAAGGAAAAAAAAAACAATTTTTTTGCTCTTATTTTTTAAAAGATCTGAAAAAAGGTATTATTATTAAGCAAAAACGTTGGACAAAATTAGCGTTGCATCTCAGTTTTAGATACTTGCAAATTTAAAATCTGTCAACCGAATTTAAATTAGATTTCTCCCAAATTTAAGACTTTGCCTTTAAAAACTTTAATTGAATTTCTATTCTGTGTCACCCTACCGATATTTCGAAGCACGGAATGTATATTCAGTTTAGTATTTTAGTTTTTAATTACTTATTTTTAGTAATTTTGTTTTAGCTTCCATGTCTATAACGTTTAATTGGAAAATTTCTACAATTGATATACTATTAATCATCACGATTTCGTTAATATGTGAAATTCTACATTAAAATATCTTTCATTTTAATTCATATCCAAAATTTTCTAGTCTTGTTTTCAATATACCAGAAAATTAAATTTTTCCATGAAAGATTTAATTTTTAGCTAGCTAACTAAATAACCATTTACTAGGGTCTTTAAAGTATTATATGAATATAGTAAAAGAAAAGTCTCTTTCATTAGTTTAAAACTGTTTCACAGTGGCAAAATGTGTATGATAACACATTCAAATAAAATAAACCTGGTATATTAAAAATTAAAAGCAGAAGATTTAAAATAAAATAACAAAATAAAATAAACAAATTTAAAATAAATAAATAAAGTAAAATAAATTCAAAATAAAAATAAAATACAATAAAATAAACAAATTCAAAATAAATAAATAAAATAAAATAAATTCAAAATAAAAATAAAATAAAGAAATTCAGAATAAATAAATAAAATAAAATAATAAAATAAAATAAACCTGGTGTATTACAAATTAAACGCAGAAGGTTATTTAATTTACTAATGGGGTAAACGCAAACCACATAAGGAACCAATTGATTCTTTATGTGGTTTATTTACTGCGATGTTAGTTTGACTTGGTTTATTTGATTATGGCAAAGCACTCAAGGGATATCTGCCTATGGGGAAGGATATCCTTCGTGGAGGGCTTTCTAAGGGAATCTGGCTTGCACGCAGGTTGAACATGGGGTAGCCAGGAAAACACCCGTGCAGGCAGATCGTTCACCGAGATCCGAATCCCGGACAAGCTACCAGTATTCAGCAACTTTACCGCTGAGCCGCTGCTGGGCTTACTGTGATGTACTAGAAAGCCTTATTGTTTTGCCAAAAGATACTAAAGGAAATACAGACGAACAAGTGAGTGGGTTTCCCCATGGAAAGGATGCGATTCCCAATGTATTATCCTGCTACTGACTGTTAATAAATCACAAAGCTCCAGAAGCATGAGGATTGATGTGGAATCCATATAGGATATTTATACAACGATTGGTTTACCACTGTAAGAATGTATACCTTATTAGACATGATATGGAATTCTGCGCTATGGCATCTAAGAAATCGGATTAGTTCCAGTAATTTAATAGTGTACTGTATTGTGGAACTTCAATTAAGAACAGAGCTTACTGTTAAATGAAGCACAGATATCACAAATGGATTAACTTGTTTCTGGGAGCTGAGTATAAATCCTATGATCAGCTTTTCGAAGATTAAATCTCGTGGTTTATCATTACTTTGCTGGCTGATTAGATAAAAACTCTTATATTTGTTAAAACGTGTATATTTGCCCACGAAAGAAGCATTTGATACCTGATTTAACAAATACACATATTTGAAGCTTTGTTAAATAGTATCCAGCTGGTTTTGCTTAGGGGTTTCTTTTAAATTTCTTCCATGCCACCCGGGCGCCCGATGTTTTACGTTTGAAACATAACAATTTCACGAAAATATATATTTTACTGGATGATTTCATGCTTCCAAATAGTAAGGAAAAATAGTATGAACGTGCAAAAAATTGAAGAAAATCCACTAATAAAACTAATAAATAATGGTGTAATTTTAAACTAATTTCATTTCAGATTAGAAAATAAAGAAAAGCACGCATTAATAGTCTAATTAATAAAACAGGAAGATGTATTATTAATGACATATTTAATTATTAAAATTCTGCGAAAATTCCTTAAAGTTTTGTTTGTGTTCTGATATGCCGCATATCAGCACGATGCTGTTTTTCACATGGAATCAACATATTTCTGTACTTAATTTTTATTATTTTAAGTTATGAACATACCTCCGCCTGTCCGCGGAGGTATGTTCACCCAAAAATTGCTTTCACTGTTAGTTCACACCTAAATATGTTTTTTTTTATTTAAATAGGGTACATTAGTTTAAAACTTCATTGCTTTTATTTTCTGTGCTTTTGAGTATTAGTATGAAGTGCAATAATTTCTAATTAATTCTCAATTTGTCAAAAAAAATGAATTGAAGTAGTAGAATTAGTCTAATTAATTAATTCATTAAAAATTACAATTTATTATCTACTAAATTAATTCATTTAGTATTATGTCTAATTCTACTAAAGGAGGTTTTGTGAAAAATAAAAGGTGCTGCATAGAAATCATGTCTTGGAATTTTCTTTTAAAGTCTGAGCTAAGCTGTTGTTGTTTCTTATAATTTATTTGAAAATCATCCATTTACAACAGGCCACTCTCCAAAAATAAAAATTAAGTCACGGAACCATTAAAAACATTTAATAATTACAGCACAAAAATTCAAGGACTTGTGATAATTCAAGGGTAAATGAGGGAAAATGCTGATAATCATCCTCCAATAACTTATACTTCCACAAGTCGTTTGGCGAGAAAAACAGATATTGAAGACACCATTTCCGATACATGCTTTCATTTCCTTGTGGCGTGGTCATTGAGTTTTGTCGTGATATCTGTTAAAAATGCTAAGTCAGCAAGCCACTTCAAATCATCCAATTTTCGGGCACAAGTGACTTTGAATATAAGAAAAATTTTAATCTCTGACAGCATTCCAACTAATCTTATTAAAACTTTTCCTCGACTCAGCCATCTTGCTCCTGGCAAGTAAGATATATCATCACACTCGCTATCTGGATCATCAAGCAAAGCTTTAAAATGCCAATGGTTCGAAGGGCCGTCTTCAGATAAAATTTACAATCTCGACAATGACAGTCATTCGTAATTGAAGTTGAGCCTTTGAGATTATCTTGATGAATAACACAGTGGTATGAATTAAATTTTGAAAATGTGTCACCCTAGTCAGAGAGGATAATAAACCTAGTATTATTCCCAATCATAGCCGGCATCACCGCCCGGTTGTGGGTGTCGACGAGTTTTCCTACGAGTATGCTCTTTTCAATACAATAAACTGCGTCATATGTGTCTTGCCCTCGAGATTGTTTCGCCAAAGTCAACATGGTCAACAATGGTTCGTCACGGAGAAATCAAGAAATACTATTCCAGCGAACATCAGAAGTTGCGGTGACACAGTAACATCAATGTTTTCATTAACTGCAGGGGAAAATGCGCATATTTTTCCAAATCAGATCTCATTTGTTTTGGCTGTATTAGGGAATCGGATTTTCTTGAAGCTTTTCACAAAAATTTATCCTGTTTAGTCAATGACTTGAATTCCAATCCAGTCTTGCCTAATGCCTTTAAAACTATACTAACTTTTACCCTTCATTTTTTGTTACTATTTCTGCCGACAGATGGCGCTGTCAGCTCCTTACATTGGTTGCTTGTATGGTATAAATATGATCGACATTAGCTTTCTTGATTTGCAGAATTTTTTGCTCCTGATGAAAGGGGACCCGTTTTGCCCTCGAAAGCGATTGGGATTTTACAAAATTTACGTCGAATTAATTTACAAAATTTACGTCGTCGTCGGTTGCCGATTTGCCTGTTCTAAAATTTAATTGACTGAATTTTATATCTAAGCAAAGCAGACCTGAGTGGATATTCCCGTTGAAATGCTTATGAACGGTTTTATGATGTCTTTCAACACCCTATGGTTCCATTACTAAAGCATTGAATAATAAACAATCTGCTTTTTCGTCAATGTTTGTAAATAAGCGCTCTTCCTTTCATTTATTGAAGTGGTAAGTGTTCTTTATCTTCAATGGCCCTGGCATTTCACTGATGTTGACAAGCATACCACAAAATATACGAAATAATTAAAGCGTTATTTTAGAACTCGCTACAAATAGCGCAGTTTGATAGTTGCCTCGAACTTTGATCAGCTTATTTTAATTCAACTGATGACTGACGACCGTCAACTGCAAATGCCAGATGAATGATTCAATGATTCTTTCTTTGTGTAGATATTCAGCCAAAGAACGAGTATTCTTTCGTACCTAGAAGTTTTTTGATATAGCGATGCCAGCAGCGAACAGGGCTTATGTTAGAATACGCACTCTAATCCTTATCCGCCGTTTAGATGAAACCAAGGAAAGGGATAGAGTGAAGGTAATAACACGCGAGAAGAAGAGCACAAATGTTGCGTGTCATTGTACCTTTTTTTCTCATTGTTTTTTATATTAGGATTAAAGTGTTTGTCTCACGGCAATACTGAGAGTTTCGTGGGCGGGGGCCTAAGATGGGACTTCGGGCTACCAGGCTCCCGCAAGCCAGTGGTTGGAAACCAGTGCTTTAGATAAATTAGTTTAAGTGAAATTCCCAAATGATTCTTTTCCCAGCAAAAGGATAATTCAAGAGGTGTAACAGAAAAGGTTCATGGATAATAACTAGGAAATTCGGAAATTCGAAAGGTAAGTAAAACTTTAGTGAACGTTCTTGTAACATTAATGAATTAATATTAAAACTGGTATTAATTTAAATTTAAAATCTGGGGATGTGTATACCCCATGACTTCTTTGTACGGAATATTAAATTATACACATTTTTTCGTGCATTTCATTTAAACTTATTGGATTGAATTTCATCTACTCCATCGACAACGCATAAACCACAATAGAATAAATGCACTCTTTAAAATTCACTGTATTTGTTTACCACAGCGACACTCTGGCGCTAGGTTCACTTAACAGCGTTACATCTTCATTTTATAACTCAGGATGCACAAAAAGTTATATCATCTGAAGAATTATCTAATCGTTGCCACATGTTCTATTCAAATACTATAATAAACCTAAAACGATGTATAAAAGAAATTAAACAAACAAACAAACAAAAAAAAAAGAAACAGTTTTTCATAGACGATTCAATATTTCTCATTCACTTAATTCATTTCTCACTTAGCAACAAGGCAAAAATACATAAAAAACTCAAAATATCTATATTAAAAATGACGGAGTAAATCTTAAACGCTTATTTCCTCGAATAAATTCCAGAATGGATTAAGCATGATTTAATTCACAATAATAAAAGAAGGCGTTATTTTTATTGTTGCGAAGCTTAGTTTCTGTAGATTGGCAAAAAATCCACTATTTCCCTAAGTTTCAAATGTAAGCAAATATGTCTGCTATGGCCAAAATAATTAGGCTTAGCCGCACTTAAACAACTTTTACATTGTTGATAATTCTACAGTTATAACATGCAGTTTAACTAAAGGCATAAAAACATTAACCTGAAGATTTAATATTCCGTACAAGAAAGGCATGTAGTGTACACATCAGATGTTTTTTTTTTTTCACTTTCCATTTCATTTTACTGTGCATTTTATTTAAATTTTTAAATACTCGAAAGGTCATGCAGTACAAACGTGATAAAGTTCTCTTGAATTGTTCAGGTTTCGGTGTTTCAGTTTATTACTCCTTAAGAAGTCGACCTTCGAACTTAAAATATGTATATTGTATAATGCTTTACAAATTTTAATATGACTAGTATATCCACTTTAAATGATATATTATGAAATTGTTAAAAAATATTAAGAATTATCTTTAATTTTGATTCATAATTTCAAAATTTGAGTTTATTTATACAATTTCAGCATCTTTTTGGGACAGTTTAATCTAATTCCACTTCCCCTAATTTTTAATTTCAGTTTTTGCTATCCAAAATTAATGTGTATTTGATATTTCCTAACTAAGATAAGAAATAATATCACTGTTAGCTTTTATCTTATACCTCAAATACGTTTATTGTAGTTCGCACACCAGGAGCAAAACAGATTCTTCTAATATACACACCTCGCCAACATTACTTATTTTCAAAATATTACCTAAATTACAGGAACGCGTTAAAATTTTGTTTTCATTTTGAAAGTCCAAATTTCATGATGATATCAGTATGTCGCTACATACTAATTCATTTATGGTACAGCAAGGTATTGGTACAGCAAAACAATTATTTTCAAGGAGCGAATAAACCTGGCGGTTATAAAGGCCACCATTCTTCCTATGCATCAAAGCTGGCATAAATACTTCATAGATGTCTCTAAGAAACGATAGGAAATGGCTATTTTCGGAAAAGAGGACCAGAATACGTAATTAATCAGCGGATTCCAATAACATCTAGTAGTCTTTTCGATAATAATTTTTCCTTTCTTCAGAAAATAATAAATCCAAACAGACATCTTCGTTTGCTTTGTTTTCTTATGCGAAAGCGCAATCGATTCAACAGTGACTGACGAAAGAGAAGATGATGTTTGCCAGAAGAGGCAACAATATGACGAACAAAAGGAAATTAAAGTGTCCTCAGGAAATTGCAGTCAGTTTTGTCTTTTGAAATACAAAGACTCTGTAAATCAAAATTTTGTAATACTTCTTTCTAAGTAACTATAAGGTAACCGTTAAGTTTATTAATGTTCGTTCTCATAAACAATAAGAATTTATATTAACATATCAGTTAAGCTCAGCGCCCAACCCCCAGTGGCCGAGGGGTTAAGACTCCTGAATACTGTTATTTCAACCTGGTGTGGGTTCGATCCCAGGCGAATGGGCTGTCTGTATGGTTATTTTCGTATTTTTCTCCGCCAATTTCCCTCAGAAAGTTCTCCACGAAGACACCCTCGCCTCAGGCAGATAGCCGTATTGGCTTTGCCATTTACAAATAATCTAACACAATGTAGCAATCAACCTCAGTGTTTTAAAAAAATCTAAGTTTATGAGAAGTTATATACTTTGGAGAAGTACCCAAAATGAATTTAATGCATGATGAGGTATTTTTAATCACGTGATTAAACATAACCAATCATAAATTTTAAAATCAAATCTTGAAATTCATATGTTATATCCAAAGCATAATCCTCTTGAATGGAATATGCAAAAGTTTGAATCTAATAAAAACATATAGAATATTTGAAGAAAAATATTCATTTGCTATTTATCATCCGACAAATAGGCACTGACGTATTATCGCAAGTTGAACTGCAGGAATATCATGTTTCTTGTTGTATTAGTATTTTATAAAGAAATCTAAGAAATATTAAAGCTATTGCTTTCTTTCATATTTCGAAATAAATTGTAATTTTTTTTAGAAAGCATTTTTTTTTCATCTTGAAATTTCTGCTTCGTAAACTTTAATAAACCTCACTAAAGCTTTACTATATCACACGTTTAATAAGTGTGCCATTCCATGCCTTTTACTGCATTTTTGACTCGGCCATTAAAAGCTTAATCTACTACTTCGTTGCTAAAAGCATGCATAAGTTCTTTCGTTTTCCAAACGCATGTTTATCTAAAAATAAACAGCTCTAATCTGAAATTAATGGCTATCGAATGGAGTGTTAACTGCAGTTTTGTTCAGAAAATTACTAATTTAGAGTTTTCTGTGTGCATGATACTTTTTATTTTTGCCTCTAAGTTAGACTTTAAAAGTAAATTTAGAAAGCTGAATTCCATCAGATTGCTATGCTCTAATTCTAATAAACGTATTAACTTAATATACGTTAAGCATAGTACATAAATACATAGAAGTTCATTATTTTAAGGAATATAAACTGAAGTTTATTAGTAAATTGCTTTGACAGTTAAGTTATACATATTTTAATTGACGGTTAATTCCAGTTAGTAAATTATAATCATATTTGTCTTCAGTTATTGTATTAAGTGACAACTAATGTTATGTCATATACTACCAGCATGGTTCTGCAAAAAATGAAATAATATAAACAAAATTTAAAAAAATTACATTAAAGTCTAATCTTTTGAACTTTTACTCACATTAAAATGCAGCTTATGAAGTCATGATCTATTAGTAACCAACTAAATAAGAGACTTGAGCAAAAACGCATTGACCTAGGTTTGAATCCCAGTGAACACGGTGCCTGCAAGAGTTTTTCGTAGTTTATTTTCGATATGTAATGTGGATACGTGTTACCTCCTCTCGCTTCCGTAGCAAACTGTTATGTGCTTTACTTAATTTAAAAAAAATCAAACTTTTAAATTCCATCATCTGTTAACTTGATTAATGCTCATTTGTCTGACCTATAGCCTTGAGCACCCTACAGGTGACAGTGTGATTTGGCTCCGTTCCGCCCCACCCCCCAATTTTAATGGAGAGCGCCTCAGGGGGACGGGTCTCAGGGTCTCCCATTCCTCAACCACAGCTTCTCAAGAGAGCTTCCGGTTCGCTGTATATTTGGACTGCCCCTATGCCGCACGGCCCCTGTACACTTACGAGGGTTGGTAAGCTGAAAAAACGCTACGCAACAAAACCATAGAATATCGCGTATACCATACGTGAACTACATACCTACCTTATCTCTCAGCAAAAAGACTCGGCCTGCCTACGTCACGCGCATGCGGAGTGGCGCGAAGAACGGATCATTGTATTAGCTCGCGGTCTAAAGTAAGTGTTGTCAGGATGTTTTCAAAACAAGAACAACGATGTTGGATAAAAATTGAATGTGCCAGACGACAGTGTCATCAAGGGCTTCAAGAGGCTTGCGGGGAATCTGCATTGGCTTACAGAATCGTAGCAAGATGGGTGAAAGCATTCAATGAAAGACGCCAAAACGTGGCAGACATGCTGCGGCCAGGTCGTCCGCGTGTCAGCGATGCAGACGTGCAAGCTGTTGCCGCACTAATGGATAGTGATCGCCGCCAAACGATTCATCAGCTGGCGGACAAACAGTGCGCATACGACTGTGCTGCACATTCTGTAGGAACGCCTGTCTATGAGAAAAATTGCTTCACGATGGGTTCCACATCAATTGACGGAAATGCAGAAATGGCTACGATACGATGCTGCCCGAACCCACCTTGAGCGCTATGAGCGCGAAGGAGATGCTTTTTTACGCCGTATCATTACGCTGGATGAGACTTGGGCCCGATCGTAGCAGCCAGAACTGAAACGCCAATCAAACGAATGGCGTCATCACGGGTCACCACGACGTTCGAAATTTCGTAAGAACCCCAGCAATGTGAAAGTTATGGTGATTCTCGTGTACGACTATGATGGTGTCATCCTAACGCATACCGTTCCCCTACAGCAGACCGTCACTGCGCAGTATTACTGCTCATTTTTGGAGCACAATCTCCGACCAGCTTTGAGAAAAAAAAAACGGTGACACTTTCTGCAGAACGCTCCTCTCATTTTTCATGACAATGCTCGGCCGCATGCAGCGCAAGCTGTGACTGATTTGTTCAAGCGATGGGGCTGGGAAGTGCTTTACCATCCACCATACTCCCCAGATGTAAGCCCTTGTGACTATGACTTAATTCCTAAGATGAAGGAACCACTTCGTGGCAATCGCTTCCAAACTGTTCCTGAGATTCTTGCGGCACTAGACCGGTCCATTCAAACTATCAACAAAACAGGCGCTGCTACAGGTATTCTGTGACTTCCACATCGTTTGAAACGGGTTGTACACAATGCTGGTGACTATATTGAAGGACTGTAAAACATGGTGACATGAATCACATTTGTATTCCCTGTAAATAAATAGTTGCCACTATTAAAGTTCCAACCCTCGTACAAATATGCATATTTCCTCCGGGATTCGAATTCGGGTTCTTCGACACGGCAGTCAGCGACGCTAGCCACTATACCGGGCGGTCCATCGTTGGCACCTCAGATATCACGATGCGTTTTAACACATCTGTGAGTACTATCCTCTATTTTTGATGTCATGCAAACGAGAGCTGAATCGCATACGCACTGAGCATTTTATGAAATGACTATTTAAAATTTTGGCATTTTTATAGTACATTGCTTTGGATTTAATTTTAATAACTTCATTGATATAATGTATTTTGTACATTAATCTTTCACTACGTATACAATTAAAGTTACAGACTATTTCGTGCACATCTGCTTCAAATATGATTCAATTCCTTCAAATATTGTGATTGATTCTTTATAAAATGTTTACGTTTGTCATAAAAGATTTATTTTGCCTAAGAATGGGAAATTATAATGTATTTATATTACAGAAAAAAACTAATATGTACGTATTTCGATGAATTAATTAATTTCTCTGATGTCCATAATATGATCTAAAGTGGCCATAATTAATCAATACAAAAGAATTCAGCTGTATTGCATATCAATTAAACAAAAATTTGCAGTACAACGTAGGTAGACGATGTGGTTACAGACAAAAACAGAATTTCATCAGTGACACAGAATATTGCAACATATTGTTGCATGCGTACGAATTCGTAATAGACTGAGTACACAGAACCGATATAGCTTGATAAAATTTATTTTGCCAAAAGAAACCCTTTACGGTTTCTTTACTGTTTCGCAAAAATACTGGTACAGCTGTTCTCAGTATCACAGTTTACCATCAATGTTTACATTTAACTACAGGTACTACGAAAGTTAAATAAAGCGTTAAATTCAAAGCGCGTCTAGACGGCTAAACTCGCAATACTTTCAGTACTCTGAACTCCATCTTGAATTAAAAACTGAAAGCAGATGCTTTCTCTAGTTTTAAAAAAAAATTTCTGGCCACCGAAAAACATCCAGTACCTTCCATTTTTCGAAATTAGTGAAAGGTATATGCGGTTAAAGTTACATATAGGGGCCAATACGGTGGCAGTTGCAGATAGCGATCAATTATAGTTATTTAATTTCTGTTATACAGGGATCGGACCCAAATGTCGTCAATGGTCACCACGTTTGGCGATCTAGCGCTAAATTTGGTGACGGAAAACATTTGCCAGCTTGGCGATGTCAATTTAATGGGATAGCCATTTGCTCAAACTTAAATACACTTGCCCCTGTAATCTTATGTTTCTGGCAGAGCTTTAGATTTTTCGTGTTACATTATTCAAAAGGATACTACAATTTTAACATAACTTCACTAATTTATTTACATACACACATATATTCGTAACAGTATTATTTTATCTTTAATGCATCTAATACAATTACTTCTAAAGAAATTTACTGACAGGAGGAAAAACTTTTA
The DNA here is from genome assembly GCA_000611955.2 of Stegodyphus mimosarum. Lineage (NCBI taxonomy): Eukaryota > Metazoa > Arthropoda > Arachnida > Araneae > Eresidae > Stegodyphus > Stegodyphus mimosarum. Next base: position 998,295 of record KK118690.1, on the reverse strand, counting down.
AAGAAATTTTGAATGCTTGCCTGACTGCAGGAAAAGAACTCCTTGCAGGAAAAGAGAATTTTTTTAATATCCAGCACATAAATAATTTTGCGGTTACTGATAATTCATATTCAGTATTAATGTAGTAATCAGTGATAATGAGGAAAGTCTGTCAGCCTTGAATACTTGACATTTCTGAAATATGTATATGAATATATATATCGTAAATTATGTAAATAAATCTATTGTTTCCAAAGACCAACAAAATTTGTAATCATTAAAACACATGCAAAGTAAATATAAAATTAAAGAAAATAAAACAAATCAGTAAATTTCTGCAAAGCCAGCTTGTCATGAAGAAATTTGAAAAGTAAGTCATAGGCTATATTATATTTTGTATATATAGAGAGAAATTAGAAAGTAAACAAAGGTGCATTTTTTTTTTGTAATTTTTTCTTTCTGCAATGTATTTCGGAAGAAATAAGGGGTAAGTTGTACCTAGGTGTTCATACGGCTTTTTCTAGGAATTTTAATCCTAATTTTTTAAATTCATTTATATATATGTGGAGTAATACCTTTTTTAAAAAGACATCTAAGAAACTTCTTGAAAGGACAGCACATTTAATTACATTTAAAGTATTTACATTTCTTACAAATAAGTTTATGTAAATTTAGTTCGCTTCTATGATACACTTTTGTTTACGTCTTTAAATCTAGCGTCGTTATTCATTCAATACGTCTCGAGGCCAACTGCCACATTAGATGGAATTCCGTTCCCTCATCCAAGTCAGCGCCATCTGTCGTTCAACATAGGCACCACATACTTTCGGCCATCCTGGATTCGTCTGGTCCTCCAGGCGACACTGCAAATATAAAAAAAATACAAAAGCAAAACAGAATAGACAATAGCACGTCTAAAATTATAGGTTAGACTATTTAGAGTCCTTGATCGTCTTTCAGCTTCAAGAATGACAAAATGAGTAGAGTCGTCTTCAAACTTAATTTGCCATAGAAACAGTAGTTAACGTCTTTAACCGCAGTTTCTTCGTCTTTATGCACCTTTTCATGCGTCTTTAGGCGTCTTTCAATTCGTCTTTAAGCCTCTTTCCTTTCGTCATTAAGAGTCTCTATTTTCGTCTTAAACGTCATGATATATTTTTTAAGTTTTCGTCTTCTTACAGAAAATATGTGCAATATATTTCTTTTTCTTCTTTAATTTACTTCAGTCTTCTTTTCTCGTATTCTTCTTAACAGTTACTCCATGGTTTTAGAAATTCAGAGCAAGTTGTCGTATAATTAGGACCTTCATGACTTCCTTCTTTAACTACATCGTATGTATTGCCACCTTTAACTTTAGTTATTTTGTATGGTCCAAGATACTTTGGTTTTAATTTCAAATGCGGTCCAAACTGAGTTCTTTTTATAGCGACCAAATCTTCGACTTTGTAATCTCTTGGTTCTCTTCTTCTTAAATTATATGTTTTCCTGTTCTCTTCTTGAATTTTAAATATCTGTTGCTTCGCATGCTTCCTAAGTTCATTTCTTTTAGCTTCAAAATTCGCTTGAAATTCAGCTTCGATCATTTCAATCAACTTATCAGTACCTTTAGCATTCATCTTTGTACCAAAGAGCAGTTCAAAGGGTGTGGTATCTATACTTCGCTGGTATGTCGAGTTAATAGCCTGCTGCAGCTCATTTGTATGTTTGTACCACTGAGTCGGATTTTCTAAAGACAATTTTGAAAGAATTGATATGATAGTCTGATTGATACGTTCAACTTGACCGTTAGCTCTAGGCAGGCCGGTAGTAATCAAATGATGTTTAATGTTCTCTTTAGAACAATAATCGGCGAATTCGCTGGAGGTGAAAGCTGTACCTCTATCCGAGATTATTTGAGAAGGACTGCCAAATACAGCCTTTTGTATCTCCAACTTCGCTATAACTTCAGCAGATGTTGTGGACTTCGTAGGATAAATCCATACAAATTTAGTAAATGCATCAATAACTACTAAGATGTACTTATAATTCTTATGTGTACCCTCCAAAGGACCAAGGTGATCTAAATGATACGTTTTTAACGGCACATCTTCTTTATGTATTGGGTGTAAGAAACCTTCTTTCTTTCCTTTCTTATGATTCACAAGAATACAATGAACGCAGTTTGCTATGATATTTTCTACTTTCTGTCTGAGTTTAGGGATAAAATAATACTCTTGGATGCTTTTCTCAGTATATTTGACTCCTGAATGTGCTTTCTCATGGAAACTTCGTATAATTTCTGTTTCCATAATTTCAGGCACAACCATTAATTCTTTACCATCAACAAATTTAAACAAAATTCCATTTCTGTCACAATAGTCTTCATAACTAGAACTTTTAAGTAATTCTTTTATCATTTTTATTTCATTATCCTTATCTTGGGCTAATTTCAACTTTGGTAAAATATCAACTGAAACACAAAAAATACTAATGGGAGATCTACTTAGGGCGTCGACATGAGCCATCCTGGTACCGGAACGATGCTCAATCACATAATTAAATTCTTGTAGGAATAAAGCCCAACGAGCAACACGAGTTGATAAGTCCCGTTTTGACATGGTCTTTTCAAATGCGGCACAGTCAGTCACAATTTTAAAAGGAATTCCCAGTAAGTACACGCGGAATTTCTTTAGTGCTTCTATGATTGCTAGAGTTTCGAGTTCATAACTAGAATACTTCTTCTCAGCGTCAGTGGTCTTCTTACTCATGAAGTAGGTAGGGTGGAAACTATTATCATATGGAGACCTCTGCAATAAAATTGCTCCATATCCCTCTAAGCTAGCGTCAGTATGCAATTCAGTCTCATAACTGGGATTATAGATTCCTAAGACAGGCTTTTCAGCTAATAATGTCTTTAATCGATTGAAAGAATTTCTTTCTTCTTCTTCAAATTTAAACTTACGATCTTTTTTCAAGAGATCACTCAAAGGTTTAGCAATAATGGAATATTTTGGAATAAACTTCCTGAAATATCCGGTGAGGCCAAGAAAACTATGAATTTGTTTCAAAGTAGTCGGTTCTGGAAAATTTAGGACTGCTTTCGTTTTTAAAGTAGATGGAAAAATTTTACCTTCTTTGATAACATGACCCAGGAATTCTATCCTCTTCTTCAAAAAATGAGATTTCTTAAAATTAATCTCGAGTCCGTACTCACTAGCAAGCTTTAAGACCCGTTCAAGTCGTTCGATTCCTTCTTCAAGGGAGGAAGACAAGATTATTACGTCATCCATGTAGGGCAAAACAATACCATCATTAATTAAAGGTCGAAAAATAGTGTTAATGTACCTCTGAAAAACAGCCGGAGAATTGCATAATCCAAAAGGAACCTTAAGAAATTGATATTGCCCTTCGTGTGTTACAAATGAAGTATATTTCCTACTATCCCTATTTACGTCAACATGGAAAAACCCATTTTTAAGATCAATTGTACTAAAGACATGTGATCCCTGTAACTGATCTAGAATGTCTTCAATTAATGGAAGTGGAAATCTGTCCTTTACAACTATTTTATTCAATCTCCTATAATCTATGCATACACGAGGTGTTCCATTTTTCTTCTTAACGATTACAACGGGGCTACAATATTCTGAAGAACTAGGTTCTACTATTCCTTGTGCTAACCATTCAGCTACTTGAGCTTCGACAATTCTTTTTTCTGAAAATGGCAACCTGCGAGGCTGATGAAATATGGGTTCATTATTTTTTACCAGAATATTCATCTCTATATTCGTTGTTTTAGTTTTACGCGGTACATAACTCGAAACCAATTGTTGCACCTTATCTCTGAAAATATTTGGAACATCAGGTTCAATATTTACTTCAGTTTCATCGTAAGATAAATCAATTGGAAGAACAGACAAAGTGTTTATTTCTTTTGTGCACAGTGATTTATTTTTAATCGTAACTCCATTTTCATTTATTAGGGTTTCGCCCTGCATTAACACATTGAGTCCTATAATAACGTCACAAGACATAGCATCATTGTTTACTACACAAATGTCAGCACTACACTTAAAATCATCAATCTGAATACTTTCTTTAAAACAGCCTAATGGTTCTACTCGGCATTTCCCAAATCCCATCAAAGTAGAATTCGAAGGACTTAATTCTTTAACATTTAATTTATCAAAAACAGATTTTCTAAGCAATGTTGCCTGACTTCCAGTATCTATTAAAGATTTTACCTTTAAATTACCGATCATTACCAATTTGTTCAATTTTGATTCAACATTAACATTCACACTAGCTACTTCTTGTTTAGAATTTGTTTTAGAGCATTCTGAAGCTTTATGACCGAAAGCTTTGCATTTAAAACATTTAATTCCCTTATCTTTATGAATACAATTTTTAGAGATATGATTTTTTAAACCACAATTAAAACAAAATTTATTGTTACGACTTTCGAAACTATTATATTTAATATCAGATTTACCATCATTCTTTACTTTACTTTTACTCACATTTTCGTTTTTTAAATTAGCTCTATCATTAAAATCATGTTTCGTTTTCGTTCTATCGAAAGCACCTTCACTTTTTGCAAAATCGTCTTTCATTACTTCGTACACTTTCAGTTTTTCTTTAAATTCGAGTAAGTTTTTACATCCATATAGTACCATTTTGTTTTCGTGTCTGTCATTTATTCCTTTTATAACATAATGCATTAAGGCAGCGTCATCTATTTTCCCAAAATTACATAATTCTTTCATCTTTAAGAAATATTCTTGAGCCGATTCGCCATTTTTCATTTTCGTTTGATTTAACAATTCATGTAAATTAGCAGAATTTATTTCAAAAGAGAATTCGTCAATCAAAGCTTTTCTCAATTTTGACCATGAATTAATTTCCGGTTCTGTTCGAATAAATAATGCAGCTTTCCCGCCAAGCGATCGTTTGGCAAAAATAAATTTGTGCAAATCAGACAAATTAAATAGTTTAGAAGTATTTTCAAAATGCTCGATCCAACGAAAAACATTTTCATGCGATTCTGCACTAAACTTCGTAATTGTGCTTTCGATATCAGAATAATTAATATTAACATTCTGAATTATAGAATTTCCATTAATAACATTTTTACAAGCATAATCACACTGTATAGAAGAATTTTTCTTATCGAAAATATTGCGCTGCATTGAAAAATCGTTTGGTATTCTTTCTACTTCTGTTTCCGATTCATCCGAGCTAGACGTAACGGCGCCATTTATATTTTCAGCTAATGTTTCAATATTGCATAATAAAGATAGAATTCTTTTTGCTAGCTCTGATTTATCGCCTTCGAATGAAATGCTTAGGATATTAGAAATTGTAACTAGCTCATTAAATGAAAAACTTTCTTCTACATGTTTTAATTTCTTTTGAAATTCGTCACTATCTAAAGCAAAATCAAATCCAGAAAAGTTCCTAATTCTCTTTCGGTTTGACCGATCTCCATCAGAATCAAAAATAAATCTATGTAAAGTTCTAATCTTATCAATTCTTTACAATTCTTCAATGCAACGTAGATTTTTTTAATGTCACTTAAAATCACTTTAAAATATGAAAACAAAATTACATACCTTCAAGCTTCGAATAGTCATTCAATTGGTAATCCAGCTAGTTAATTATGACGTTCTATATCAGCATCAATGTAGATTTTCAATAATTACTTGAAGCATTCCTTCATCCCGCTTCTGATAAATTGTGGAGTAATACCTTTTTTAAAAAGACATCTAAGAAACTTCTTGAAAGGACAGCACATTTAATTACATTTAAAGTATTTACATTTCTTACAAATAAGTTTATGTAAATTTAGTTCGCTTCTATGATACACTTTTGTTTACGTCTTTAAACCTAGCGTCGTTATTCATTCAATACGTCTCGAGGCCAACTGCCACATTAGATGGAATTCCGTTCCCTCATCCAAGTCAGCGCCATCTGTCGTTCAACATAGGCACCATATATATATATAAGAATCTGCCCATTCGAACTAATTTAACAATATTAACTGTAAAGGAAGGAATTATGTGTTTGAAAAATGCTATCAGAATTCAGGCAATTTTGAATATCATGTCAATATACTGTTGCGTGCGTACGGGTTCGTTATGGGTTGAATGCACAAGACGTTAAAAAAAGTTAACAAAATTTATTCTTTCCACAAGAAATAAATCAAAATGCTGAAATATTTCTTCAGAGATATTCGCACAATATCACAATATCTCAAACGTTTAGCAAAACTCAATTCAAAACAGATAAACTAATTCTATCTCACAGCGAAATCGCTACAGCATTAGGTAAACAAACAGCAATTCGCTTTAAATAGCTACAACTACAACTGAGATGAGGTGTTTCAATTCGGCTTTTATAAGCTGTTTAATTATCACTAGAATAATCTCGATTTTTCTAGATTTTTTTGGATGGCAACAGTAATTACGAGATATTTATTTATTAAATATTAAATGCACGCGTTCTTTTATTTTTATTTTTTCGACGTAGCTTTCTCTTCAAAAATCGTCTGCGTTGCACGGGAAAATAAAGCAATTTTAATTACAATTCTAAATAAACAGCCAAATAAATATGAAATCCATAACAATATCAATGTGTCTCATACTGCATTAGGTTTTAGTTTGGATTTCCTCCATTTTGTAGTCTGATTCCAAATGATATGATTAACTGTTCAATAAATTTTTCAGTAAAGTTAAAAAGTAAGAAAAGTGACAAAAACTGTAAGGTGAAAATTTTAATTTACTTTATAACACTCAAAAAGAGTTTTCAGTTAAACAATTCCCAATAAATAAACAAACAGAAGAGAAAAAATAAAAATATAAAACCAATATAAAAAAAAACTTTGAACAAATAAAAACCAGAATTGTACAGAGATTTCAGTTAAATAACTGAAATATTTTAAAGTTAAACACTGACAATAATTACGGTATAAGAAATAATTAGCAGAAACTCAAGGTAAGAACATAATATACTATATATTTAAAACTAACTGAAAGTAGTAATGTGAAATGTCAGGGAAGAAATTATAGTAATCTACTATAAATTAAAGCCCCAGTGAAACTTTTGCATTTATTTAATAAACGAAATACTTAATAAATAGCATATGCGTAATGTTTTTACGTAAATAAATCGGCAAGTGTTTTCATTTTCCCAGGACACAAAATCCGACAGTTAAATCATTAACACTTTCATCGAGTCTTAATATGCATTTTTTTCAAACGTTTTCCATAAAGGAATAATAGTGATATCTTATTATAATCTTCAAGCAACAGACTTCCATAACAACCTGAATTGTATGTAAATTCTCTGCAATTAAAGAAAGTATAGAATAGCAATTCTTTGTTTCATTAGAACAAATGTTTAAATTGTGCATTTGCTGCTTAGTTTAATGGCTTTGCATAGAAGATACTTCATTTCGTATCAAATACGTTTCCGTTTTATTATAACTCTTTATTTTGCTATTGTGACAAATGTATTTACTTCGCAGTTTTTCCAAATTTTTAATGGTGGTAAACGTCATTTTCTTTTATTCAGGAAAACACTTCAGTGTGATTGCATTGAAACAGTTACATGTCATTGAAGCTTCCAGTTGGCTGATGAATGAAATAAACTACTCACTCGGAAATATGTACGTTTGTAGAGTAATTAGGTTTTTTTTTTTTTTTTTTTTTGGGGGGGGGATGTTTTTTTTTTTTTTTTTTGGAGGAGGAGAATTGAAAAATGTGCAATGCCATCGACGGGATTCAAACGTGGACCTCTCGAAAACGCGCCGAGTGTGTCACCGTTACACCACGAAAGCCTGCTAGAAGGAGGGAAAATACCTTATATACTCACCGTTTTAAAGGGCGTTTGGGGGTTAGGAGACTCCATCGCCAAATCCTGGTGGGGACGAATTATCGTCTACCACTTTTTTGTTCGTGTGCCACTTGTACAATCATTAGGATTTTTTGAAGCAAGAGATGTGAAAAATGGGCAATGCCCTCCGCGGGACTGCAACCTGGACCTCTCGAATGGGCGGCGAGTGTGTTACTTATACACCACGAAGGCATGCTGGAAGGAGAGAGAAAATACTTTAAAAGTTATTCAATAAATCTTAAATTTTTAATTTAGATTGAATATTATTACTTAATAATGAAACTTTCATCGGAATAAAAACAAAACATTCCGTCATGAGTTTCAGCTCATGCTTTTAAATCTTATGAGCATTAGTAGTAAAATGAAATAGCATCCGAGCGGTAAAAATCGTTGAACACTACTAGTTCACCGTGGGCTCAAATCCCAACGAATAAGCTGGCTGCATTAGAGGTTTTGTAATCTTTCCCATGTGAAACGTGAATACGAAATGTCGTCGAAGAGGTTATCCTTCCTTTAAGTGGATAATCATCGGGTGCTTTGTCATAATTCAATAATCGCTTAAAGAGCAGTTACATTTTGAAAAATCTCTATTAGCGAATAAGAAATTACTAGTAACTTTTATGTAAGCGATCTTCACTGCATGCAGGATATTTGTATTGACAACAAAGCACGAAAAGTTATGAACTGTTTGCATAGTTTCATTAAATGATTAAATGATTACCAAATACGTGTAGTAGTTCTGTTAAAAATAAATAAGAAATATACTAAAATGTGAAGTGGTGTATGCTAGGATACTAAGCACGCATTTAGACAGAAAATTTACATGATATTGTGAGAGGCAAAGTCATTTATAACAGGCATTTGAGGGAAAATGTCTGACATAAATTAATGATTCCGTGCCTGTCATGTAAAGTCAGGAAAAGACTGGGAATGTCAAAAGCGTTCTTTTCAGTATGCTTGTTATGTTAGAATCTATCAGACGTGCGTAGACACTGAAATTCCAAACCACAGTTAAATTTTATACTAATGAAAGGCTATTTGACTAACGGCTAATTACTCTCCGGTAATATATACACTTATTTTTCCGACAATATATACAGTTGAAAATTCTTGTCAAAAAATATTTATCAAAGATGCAAACATGTTTCTGTACGCTTTTTCTCTGCGTTTGCTTTATGACGTTTAGAAAAAGTGCAAAATATGTGTTTTAGTGATCATGCCCCAAAAGAGAAAACATGAACGGATTTGTTAATCCAGAAGAGCAATCTGCCATGAAGGACTATTAATTTCGTTTTGGCATTTTGCGCTGAAAACTGTAAACGGCAAATCACCTTCCAAATTGTTGCCACCAAATATTAGAGCCTTCTAATATATTCAAAGAAATTGCATAATGAAGAACCTGCATGAATGTATGTATGTTTCTCGCATTGTGATAAAACGACGGTACCTAGAGCCATCAAAATTTGAATAACGTAATCTTCCATAGAATATGGGCATGTATAAGCCTTAATTTGAAATTTGGAATTTGTTTTATTATCGGTTTTATATTTTGTAACACATCAGTGAATTTTTGATTAACAAACAAAACGATTTCAAAGTGAGCAATGGCAACACTGTACGGAAAAAAAAACATTTTTATCTCCAGCTCACGAGACTCTGTATCGGAAATTCTAAAGATATGCTCATTTTAAAATTATTTTGCGATATTGCTGTTGAACTGAATTTTATTCAACGTACGTAGAACAGGATATTTAATAAATAAAGGTAACACACAAAACTTTAAAAAAGCGCCCCTTTGGACGTAATTTAAAATTTGAAACCTTTCAGATTTCATTTCGCTTCTGTTTTGTTTTGTTTGTTTGATTTTTAAACTGTATTAATAGAATTAAACAACGCGAGGATACATTCCATTTTTTTATATCAGTAATAGTCAGCATCTGCACTATACAAATGCTCAAAAAAATGGAAAAACACAGTTTGACATTATAAAGAGCTAAACTGATTTTTTCTTAATCTACATTTGCCTAAACTTCAAGCCTGATAGCTTAATTTTCCTTCGCGCTTCTACTACTATCTCTGTCGACTGATGGCAACAATAGACTACAATAGAAAACACTTAAAATGTCTTGTAAATGTCCCTCGAAGTATAGAAGAGACTTATCATAGACTTATTTCTATTTATTGTGATAACAACACACAGCGCTGTAATGCTTGTTTCGTAATTAAAGCAAACTCCATTGGAACACAGCAAACTTTATTTAATAGATCAATTTCATAACTGCAACATATAAGTCGAAGAAAAGGTAACATCAAAAATTAACAGCAAAAACGTATTCTATCTCTTTTTAAATTAAAAATCCTTTTTTTACTTCGTGCGAGAACCGCACGCAGCTCTCGAGTTGGCGTTTCAAACATTGCCATTTCTTAACATATAAATTTCAAATTCAACTATTTCAAAAGTACAAGATTATTATTGCAACAATATCTAAAGCTGTTACAATCTCTCCCCCAACGGAGAAACTTTTCCGAAGAGAAAAGTTCTTGAACGCGACTTTTTAGATGAGTTTCATATTTTCTTCGACTTTTTCCATGCGACCTTGATCGTGAACGGAAAACTAACTTGGATGGTGTTACAGATCGGCTGGGTGACCTCGCCTTTACTCTTTTATCTCTGCTTACACTTCTACTTTTATGGCGATAGCCAGAAGAACTCCTTCTGTGACGATCATGGATCCTAGATCGACTATGTGAGATACTCCTCTTGTGACGGTGTGATCTTGATCTGAATTTTGTACGAGAACGATGTCTAGAACGAGGATAGTATCTATCTCTTTCAAGTTCAGGACAATCACGAGCCCAATGTCCTGTCCGTCTACAGCGATAACATTCTTCACTGTTCTGACGTGATGATCGTCCATAACTCTCTCTTCTATAACTTGAACTTCGCTGATAATTAGAACCACCCTCTGAGCGATAGGATGGCCCTCTAGCCCATTCCACAACAATGCTCTGGCCTCGAATTTCTCGACCATTTTCATACTTTATGGCATCCCCTGCATCTCGTCTATCATCATAATCAAGAAATGCATATGCCATGCCAGTCCTTTCAGAACGTCTTCTTCCTGATGTTCCATACATTCCGTATTTGACATCGCATCTTAGAAGCCGGCCATATTTTTCAGAAACTTGTTCTACATCTCTTTTCGTTTGAGCTCTAGTAGTCACTGTATTAACCTGGTGAGAGTGATTTTCAGGTTCTTTTTTTTCATTCAGTAGTGCAGCAGTGTGGTTGCCTAATAAATACCTTCCTTTGTCGAGTTCGTTTCCAATAATGGCAGCCTTGGTTATTACATGTCCGAGATCGCAGTTTAGTTCGACTTCAGCCAAGGGTAAACAGGTTGGATTTAAATCTAATGGTTGTTGCACCCACACTTTTTCACCTGTCAGCATTTCTGGCGTGATGTATTTACGACAAACTATATCAATACTAGCACCTGAATCTCTTAATATAGGAATTTTGTAGCCATTTACGTATCCAATACTAGTATAAGGTAACAGAAATTCATCGTCCGGTCTTGAACTAATTCTGTTTAGATTAGCAGAAGATTCAGTACTATTCTTAAGTTTTGGACACTGAGGTCTTAGATGCTGATAGGACCCACAGTGGTAACATTGCAGTGACTTTCGTTTTTCATATTTATCATCTGGACGTGGACTACTAGGTTGATAGATCTTGCTTCCCGAATTAAACTTTGAAGGCCATTTATTTTCAGCATTATTTTTATCATCGGAATTTGTTTTACTTTGAGTTTTTGGATTGTATTTCCCTTTCCGCCGATCGGCTGCAAGATTTTTTTGGAAGTTTCCACGGACGTTTTCGTAGGCATCAAGTTTTTCGGCTAATTTCTTGGACGAAATCATTTCTACCCATTCGTCAAGAAAATGATCTCGAATTTCAGGAGGGACTCGACGCTTAAGCTGATCAATCACCATCAAGTCCAACAACTGTTCAAAACTCTCAACTCCCAAACCAGTTACCCATTCCTTGCAATAATTTTCTAATTCATAGCTGAAATCCACCCATGTTGATTCGGTACTTTTTTGATGCTTCATGAATTTCTGCCTAAACCTTTCAGGACTTAATTTAAAACGCTTTAGCAATAAAGTCTTCACATGTTCATAATCTTTAGCTTTATCAGAGGGTTCTCTAGCTATTATTTGTGTTACTTCGTAAGGAAGTAGTCCTAGCAAATGAGATACAAATTCTTCTTTATCAATTTGAGCCCATTCTGCTTGCCTTTCAAACAGTGATAAATATAGACTGATATCTCCTTCTTTGTCGTCAAATTTCTGCATCAGATGTCGCAATTCCGTTTTCGCCCGGACCTGTCCGGTGGTTTGAGACTTTATCTCAGCTTCAAGTTTTAATCTCTCTAAATCATATTGTTCTTTCCTTCTTCGTTCCTCTACTTCTTCCTGTCTCCTACGTTCCTCTACTTCTTCCTGTCTCCTACGTTCCTGTACTTCTTCCTGTCTCCTACGTTCCTCTACTTCTTCCTGTCTTCTACGTTCCTCTACTTCCTGTCTCCTACGTTCCTCTTCCTGTCTCCTACGTTCCTCTTCCTGTCTCCTACGTTCCTCTTCCTGTCTCCTACGTTCCTCTCTTTCTTCCCTCTCTTTTCGGTCCTCTATTATCGTGTTTAAGACTTCTTTGACGAATACTTCGTCATAATCTCTGCTCTCAATAATTTTCTGTTTCAGATCAACTATTTTCAAATCAGCAGTCACCTGAACACCTAGTTCAGTTGCGAGATTCTGCAAATCCTCCTTACGAGCTCTTCCTAAGAAAGACATTTTTTTCTACTTCTTAAGTTTACGAACACCCTGTTCTTTACGCTTCCTCAAAATAGCTCAACTTAATTGCAATAAATAAATAAAGTGCTCTGGCAACAAGGAATTAAATGCACTTGTTTAAATGCTCAGAATAAGCAATACCACATTTATTCCGAACAACCTATGACTGTTACCATCAGTTGATATGCAGTGATGCACCATAAAATAACATACAATAATTTACGACTCAAATATATATGTAAAAATGCAAGATAAACTTGAGTATTAAAGTTCAATGATGAACACTTCAAACTATCGAAGTCCAATGATGGACACTTCAAACTAAGTCCAATGATGGACACTTCAGACTAAGTCCGATGATGGACACTTCAAACTAAGTCCAATGATGGACACTTCAAACTAAGTCCAATGATGGACACTTCAAACTAAGTCCAATGATGGACACTTCAAACTAAGTCCAATGATGGACACTTCAAACTAAGTCCAATGATGGACACTTCAAACTAAGTCCAATGATGGACACTTCAAACTAAGTCCAATGATGGACACTTCAAACTAAGTCCAATGATGGACACTTCAAACTAAGTCCAATGATGGACACTTCAAACTAAGTCCAATGATGGACACTTCAAACTAAGTCCAATGATGGACACTTCAAACTAAGTCCAATGATGGACACTTCAAACTAAGTCCAATGATGGACACTTCAAACTAAGTCCAATGATGGACACTTCAAACTAAGTCCAATGATGGACACTTCAAACTAAGTCCAATGATGGACACTTCAAACTAAGTCCAATGATGGACACTTCAAACTAAGTCCAATGATGGACACTTCAAACTAAGTCCAATGATGGACACTTCAAACTAAGTAAGGAATAGTAAACTGAGTTTAGAACACAGAAAACTTTTGCACAGTTATACTAAAATTTGCAACGATGCAAAACACATTTTCGTATGCTTTTCTGCAGTGTTTAAAATCAAAATTCGTTCAAATAACTTTATAATATCGTTTGAAATTGGGAATAAAGAAATGCTATACCTTGCTTTCCAGGAGATGTGCTTTCATTTCAAAAGCACGCACGATTATTCTATCTCGTCGGTGCCTCCAAAAATAATTAAGACTGTAATGCTTGTTTCGTAATTAAAGCAAACTCCATTGGAACACAGCAAACTTTATTTAATAGATCAATTTCATAACTGCAACATATAAGTCGAAGAAAAGGTAACATCAAAAATTAACAGCAAAAACGTATTCTATCTCTTTTTAAATTAAAAATCCTTTTTTTACTTCGTGCGAGAACCGCACGCAGCTCTCGAGTTGGCGTTTCAAACATTGCCATTTCTTAACATATAAATTTCAAATTCAACTATTTCAAAAGTACAAGATTATTATTGCAACAATATCTAAAGCTGTTACAGCGCTGAATGCTAATTATTTACAATTCGCAAGTTTATATCTGACCTAACATCAGCCTCAGTAAATGTTACGAATTATACTTTTTAAGTAACAACAAAGGGAGGCTCGGGAGCTTAGAGAATTATGGCTTCTGCTGGTTAAAACCAGAGAAGTTGCTTTAAGATTACTAGTGATACCAATCCTTAATCTCTTAACTAGGGTTCTTACGCCTATTTAAAACTACTCTCATTTGCATATTGCAGGAGAAACAAACGAATCAATAGGAGTATTGGACATTTTAACACGAGACAAATATTAATTTAGAAGTCAAATAACAAAAATCAGCGTTATATTTTCAAATTTTCACTGGACTAGTTTCGATGGTTTTACCGAACCACCAACCTCAGCTGCAAAAGTGCAAATGAATGAGATAAGATATAATGATTAGATGAGATAAGATAAGAAAGCCTGGACAGGAGACAAGCTACTGGCGCCATCTATTGATGAATCCAGAATTAAAACATAATTTCTTTAAGGGCTGAAGGCAAAGATGGATTGGAATTAGGGTTGTTAACTAGAAAAGAAAGATTTTTTTAATGTGATATGCCTCTAGAAAATCCAATTATGGATTATTTTTGAATAATTTTGGCTTTTTTATTTTTTGTAAAATTGAAAGTCTATGGCCTAATCACTAAGTGATCAGCAGTTTCCTTCCGAAGCGTCGGCATTATTCCGAGCATTTCGAATTATTTTTAAGACAATGCTAAATGAAGAGGCTAAAGGAAATAGTCTGCGTTCCAATATATTGTTGATATGACAAATTAGGGCGTTTCCTTTTCCAGTGTTTGTGTTCAGAAGTTGCGGACCAGCAATGTTGGGCAACAGAAGACTTCTATGTTTCCTTTTTTCTAACATATGCCTCATGTTCCTTAACTTTCTTATCTTATCTTATCTAATCATTATATCTTATCTCGTTCATTTGCGCTTTTGCAGCTGAAGATGGTGGTTTTGTAAAATCATCGAAACTAGTCCTGTGAAAATTTGAAAATATAACGCTGATTTTTGTTATTTGACTTCTAAATTAATATTTGTTCGGCGTGTTATTGTAGCTTAAGACAAATATATTAATTAAAATAAATCCTGCAGCATTAGTCAATGGATTTTTTATTTCTATTTAAGTTGCATCGAAAACTGTATACCAGCTTGGCCTGGAAAATATCAGTTATTTGGAATGTTTACATGCAGCCTATGAAAATATGAAATTATGTCAAGTCTTTTAGATCATTGTTGGCCAGCTTCCGTAGATATGAGGGCCTATTTAAGATACTTTTTGATTTTGCGATCGCCGTGTTCTTAGTCAAAATCAAATAACATGGCTGGAATAATAAACATTTACTATTTTAATGTAGTTCTTAGGTTTATATTGAATTATTATATAATGAAATGGTTTGCACATTGAATACTGACTCGAAATGGACACATAAAAATTTAAAATGTACTCTAAAATACCTATACCTTGCACACACACAAAAAGGGGCAGTTCTGAATCTCCCGTTCTACTGAATCGATTGTCGAAATTTAACTTGCGTTTTTCATGTCTAGAAAGCGCGACATAGAATGTATATTAGATTTATATATAGCATTAATATATGCGCTAGGTGTGCATTAAAATGCTTTTTTTGTGCTAGCTGTACATTATCAGTAAAGCACCGATGGCGATAATAACCGATAATTTTAATAATAATAAGCATCGGTAATTTTTATAATAGTTACATTTTAATGAGTTAAAAATATAGTATCTGAAGCCATATGAGTTTCTTGAGTTTCAAGCTTTAATAATAATTTTGATTAATTATTTAATCAATTTCATTTTAATTTAATCAGTAATTTTGATTTAGATGAGATTTAAATTAAGACAACCAAGTATTGAAAATACATGTTAAGTTAAATTAGAAGATGTATTATCCTGTGAAATTCTATCTGAATACAGTGTAGCAATTACAATGTAGCAGTTACAATGTGGAGTGTAGCAGTCCTGCAACCAGCAGTCTAGAGTGTAATAACTTCAAGCTAACGGAAATCTCAAAATAATGAACTGGCGAATTACCTGCTGTCAAGTTTGTTTACTAAGTAATTCAATTTGCGGAAATTATCACTCATCTCATGGGCGGACAAGTCTGAAACGGAGTTTCCAGATTCTTCGCTAATCCTGTTCATAGAACAGCGGTACATTGCGAACAGCTTGGCAACAGGTAAACAATTCACATTCTAGTATTATAGCTAGTTTCCTCACACATGCATTGCTGAAATTAAATATCCAGGAAAATTACATACTCTACATACTTTGGATTCTCTCTTTACTAAATTACTCTCTTTCCTAAGGTTTCGTTATCTCACGTAAAACAAAATGAAAAGTGGAATTTAGGTAGACTTAAAAGAAACCAGTATGAGTTAACTAAATTCGTATACTGCTCAGAAAATAACGTATCCTGCTTTCATTTACAAATTTAAATTTTATCTTTCATATCTCGTTGGATATCTGCTTTAGAATCGGCATGGTTCTAAATGCTGGAATGTTAGAAATAATAATTTGGAAGCTCTGATTTGGTATTAAAAGCATCGTAAACAAGTGTTCTTATTTGTGCTGTTCTATTACATTGCGTAAATAGATTTCCAGTCACGTGTTTAAAAAAATATATAGTTGCCATTATAGTTGCTAAGTCTATGAGCATTACATTTTATGTAGCATTAAGACTTTTAATTATCTTTCAAATTACGACATTGCATTGCAATGCTTATAAAGAACACAACGCTTAAGAATGAGTACATATTCTGTATAAACTCTTATATGTATTAATTATTATAACCAATAAAATGTATTTCTTATGCCGGAGGTTACATGTAACTCCAATTAATGAATTCTTATTTTAATTTTTTGTCACTACGACTTTTAATTATCCTTCCAGTTATGGCATTATTTGCGACGCTTATAAAGAACATAACGTTTAAAAATGCATGAAATTTCTGTGTAAATACCAGTATCTGTGTTATTTGCTGTAATCAATAAAAGATTTTTCTTATGTCATAAGTTAGGTATAACCCCATTAAAATGAATTCTTATTTTAATTTTTTTTTGTTTTGTTTTCGTTAATCGTTCTACATCGATTCGTTTTTTGTGCTTAATCAGGTTAACAAAAATTCACTAATTATTTTTTATTCTTTATTCACATAACACAATAGTAACTATAAGATCTTTAACATCGAAGGCAAGTAATTCTGGAATGCTGAAGAATGAAACTGATGAGTCCTTTTAATTCTGCCACTAAAAATAAATTATAATAATTTAAAATTTAACCATACACATAATCCAATTTTCGAGATTTCCATTCCTTCCTTTTCCCTGAGCAAAACATATGCTAAGAGTGAGTTTCAAATATATATTAAACTCTAGCTTTCGAATCTGTTGAAATTAAGTAAAAATGTGCATTAAGTTCTATAAAATAGACACACAAGTAGTACAAAGTGAAGAAGCAGGTCTTTTTATCAAGGAATATTTATTGTTAAAATTTTACATTTAGTTAGATATTTTTAATAGAATTATAATTAAAATTGTTTTATTTCCTAGTGCAATTCAGCGCGTGACGTATTTTAAGAGAAAGCTTCGCCAGAAAAGTAAAAATACAAGAGCACATGCATTTAACATTGAATAAAAGTTTATCTCGGTAATTGATATTTAATTTGAACAAATGTAATTGCTAACTGTAACCGTAATTCTACTCTTGCTTTCCAGAAACCTCGAGAAAATAGAAATTACCGGAACCTTCTCCTAACCGCTTAAAAAGTCGGAGAGAAACATCTCAGTTCAGTTGTTTACTTAGTTGTTATTGTTGACTGTAGCGAATTCAAGGTGAGATCGGATTAGCTTTCTCTGTGCTTTGCATTACGATCTACTTAACGTTTTAGTAGTTTAAAATCTAACTGCTGTGGGATTCTGTACGAATATCTTGGAGAAAAAATTCAGCATTTTGTTTTATTTCTTGTGACAAGAGTGACTTTTGTTAACTTTTTATCGGACTTGAGCATTCAGTCTATTACGAACACGTACGGACGCAATACTTTTTGGTGTCAGAAGTGGGATTTGAATGTCAATAACAAGAGCGATGGAAGAACAAGTAAGGCAGTTCATGGCAGCCTTTGCTGCATTTAAATAAGAGCTGAAAGATCCCATTAAAGAAGAGATGAAAGCTATGAAGGAATTTGTTAAAGAAGAGATGAAAGCTATGAAGGAATTTGTTAAAGAAGAGATGAAAGCTATGAAGGAATTTGTTAAAGAAGAGATGAAAGCAGTGAAGGAATTTTTTAAAGAAGAGATGAAAGCCGTTTAAGAGAAGATGCAACAAAATGGAAGCTGGACAAGATTCTGTTAAAGAAAAGAAATGAAAGTCGTTCAAGAAAAGATGGAATCTCTTAAAGAAGAAATGAAAGTGGGCCAAGAGGAAAGGAAAAGAGAAATCACCTGCATAATAGAAAATAATTTTGAAGCTATGGAAGACAGAATTCACACGGTCGAAAACATAGTTGGAGAATTTGAAGAAAGAGTTTCTGCCGTTCAACAACAAATTGATGACAGGGTTTCTGCTGCCGTCGCCAAAGAAGTTTGCAGGTTAAAGAAGTGCATAGCGACAGCAAGAAACACTTTTGATGGGTTCAAATTTTCCCTGTGCCTGCTCGTCCCTCCCTGAAGCCATCCACATATGATGGGAAGAACTCTTGTCAAGTGTATAAGACACAATTTTCAATAGTGACGGAAGCAGACGGATTGGTTTCCCAACTTAATACCTGTCATCTCGCCGCATCTTTGAGAGCAGACGCAGCGGATATCCTTCAGACTCGTCCCGAAAACCAAGGGTTAGATTTCGAAGCTCTGTACGGCGCGTTGAAGCAGCTCTTTATGGAGAAATGTTTGCAAGACTACAGCAGATTTCAATTAAATTTCCGTGAACAGAAGCCTACCGAAACACTCGAGGATCTTGTCCCAGATGTGTGAAAGGCTGTCTCACCTCGCCTTTTCAGAATGCACGACAGAAAGCAGGAACATTCTGTCCCTGTAATACTTCATCGACGGCATCCGGGATCCTGAAGTACAGAAAGCTCTATAAATGGCGGATGCCAAGGATTTAAAAAGCGCTCTAGTGTACGCCATAAAATTTGAGGCAGCCCAGAAAGCAACTCGTAGAGATCGCTAACCAGTCAGAGCTGTGCAAGTCCATGAACTAGTGGATCAATTGATGATTTATCCAGATAAGTTAATGCTCTGATACGGAGTAGGAGTGAGAACAAACTGGCTATAAAGTGTTCGAAATGCGGTAATGAAAGGCACATACGAAAGAACTGCAGAATACACCTGGGCACGAAAAATAATATAGACGATTTAACCAAACAACTCAATGCATTGAGACAGAATATCAGTGAAAAGAAACCAATTCTAAAGTGTTGGAACTGCGGTGTGGAAGGTCACATAACGGAGGAACTTCAGAAAACCCCAGAACACGGAAAATAAGGCAGACGATTTAAATAGACAAGTAAATGTTATGAAAAACCAATTCTAAAGTGTTGGAACTGCGGTGTTGAAGGTCACATAACGGAGGAACTTCAGAAAACCCCAGAACACGGAAAATAAGGCAGACGATTTAGATAGACAAGTAAATGCTATGAAATGGAAAAGGACTGACAAGAAACCAAAGTGCTGGAACTGCGGAGCTGAAGGCCACGTACGAAGGAACTTCAGGACACCCCAGTGCTGAAAAGTAAACTAATTTCCCAACAACGACGCGGGAATCAAATTAATGACCATAACGCGGAGCGGAGATTAAACGATAGTGAAAACACCTGTTTTAAAGCGCTCAAGGTTTCTGCAGTGAATGGCAACAGTAATGGACTATACATCAATGGACATATCGATGGAGTTCCTTGCAATATGATCATTGACATAGGAGCTAATATTACTTTCATTCGGAAAGATTTACCTCAACAATTTAAAGATAAATTCATTTGGACGGCATCCTTCGTAACCATCCAGACTGCATCTGATGATAATATCGACACAGTTGGGAAGTTAAACATGAACATCATTCTTGGAAGTGCCGCCTACCATCACACGGCATACGTGGCTGATATAGATCCTTGTGTACTCGGATTGGGCATTTTAAGGAAATATAATTTTTTCTTGGACTTCAAACAAACTGCTTTTCAGCATCTGAGGGCACGACTAGCCATCATCAGAAGGGATCCTCAACTGGGAATACCGACGTCTCGCTTAAAAGACCCTGCTCAGAAAGCTGCCGAAATCATACTGGGGTCGAAGACAAAGACCAGACTACTGGCTATTCTCCATCTCAGACGCTCGTCGGTCGTGACCTTCGTCTGCTTTGTGATTTCTTGCTTGATCGCTTTCCGGATTCGCTTTCATTTCCTGAGGAATACATACAAGTTCTCCAGGCCGATTTGAAGTGAAGCACAATTTTGCACGAGAGCGAGTCAACTTGGCGACGGAAAAAACCTGATACGACACCAGAGCTACTGGACATCGATTCAACGAAGGAGGTGAGATGTGGAATCCGACTCGACATAAAGAATCTGTCCAAAACACCCCACCCCCCTACAGCACCTTGGGATGGTCCGTACACAGTCCTAAACAGGCTGAACGACATAGTGGTTCGGATCCGTAAATCATTGAACTGTAAGTCATTCATGACTACAGGTAAGCTCCTTACTATGGCCATGGTACGTTGTGTATATAATATAAATGGTATAAGACCATGGTCCTTTTTGTTTCTAAATTTGTATTGGTTTGATTTGTATTTAGTATTTGATAATATTGGATTTGTTTTAAGTTACATATTGGAATTATTGTTTATGTTGTTTGTTATCGTAATGTAATGTGTATTATTGAATTGATGCTTTAGTTGTAATTATGGCTTTCTTTCCAGGGATTACACTGCCTGGAATTTGCAGTCCTTGGGAAAGAGGCAATGTTGCGAATTTTGCATTTAGTTAGCAATTTTTAATCGAATTATAATTAAAATTATTTTATTTCCTAGTGCAATTTAGCGTGTGACATATTTTTAAGGGAAAGGTGAGCCGGAAACGAAAAACTACAAGAGCAACTGCAGCAACATTGAACAAAACATTATCTCGGTAATTGATGTTTAATTTGAAATAATGTAATTGTTAACTGTAACCGTTTAATTCCACTCTTGATTTCCAGAAACCTCGAGAAAATAGAAATTACCGGAACCTTCTCCTAACCGTTTAAAAAATCGGAAAGACACATCTCAGTTCAGTTGTTTACTTAGTTATTATTGTTGACTGTAGCGAATTCAAGGTGAGATCGGATTAGCTTTCTCTGCGCTTTGGATTACGTTTTATTTAACGTTTTAGTAGTTTAAAATATAGCTACTGTGTGATATTGCGTGATATGGTACGAATGTCTTAAAGGAAAAATTCAGCATTTTTTTTTATTTCTTGTGATAAGAATAAATTTTGTTAACTTTTTATCGGACTTGTTCATTCAATCTATTTCGAACCCGTACGCACGAAACATCGGAACATCTTTTTAAAGTAATAAATTATTAATAATTTTAATAAAATTTTGTTGCTGTTTTACAGTCATTTATCTAGAATGCATGAACTATTTCTTTTGATTGGAGTTCGAAGCTCATTCGATTAGACTCCACCAAAGGTATATTTTATATTATCGTTAGACAATGAAAAGCTCTCAGGTGAAGAACAATTACCTTCAAAATCACAATTAAATTATCTATTAATAAAATAAATGAATGAATTATTCACTTCATTCGAACAAAATTTATTAAAAAAATCTTATTAGCCCACGCAGGATAGACCTTCTGAGCTAAGGCATTTTGCTTCAAATCACTACAAACGGCTGTATCACTTTGCAAATTGTTGCCGCCAAATATTGTCGACCTTGTATTACATTTAAAGAAATTGTATTACATTTTTTATTACATTTAAAGAAATTAAATAATGAAGAATCTGCATGAAAGTATGGATGTTTCTCGCATTCTGAAAAAACAATGATACTTAGAGCCACCAAATTTTGAATAATGTAGTCTTCCATCTGAGTAAGAGCAGCTGGAAACCCAAATCTTGAATTTCGAATTTCTTTTATTACCTATTTCATATTTTTTAAACTGTATCGAATTTTCGATTAAGAAACTGAACTATTTCAAAACGAGCATTGGCAACATACTGTGCAGAATAAAATATTTTTATCTCCGCGCGCGAGACTGTCTATAGGAAATTCAGAATATATACTGTTTTTAAGTATTTCTAACTCGAAAGAACGTTAGTGCAAATGATCAAAATGTGCATGCATGTGTAAATGAAAGAAAAGAAATTTGAAATCTGATTTTATATCAGGCCCAAAGGAGCATTTTTTTAACATTTTGTGTGTTACATCTATTTATTAAATATCCTGTTCTTCGCAAACCATATATATTCAACAACGATATCAGAAAATAATTTATAAAGAGCATATCTTTAGAAATTCTGATGCACAGTCTCGCGCGCTATAGACAAAACTTTCTTTTTTTTGTTCAGTGATGTTAATGCTCGATTTTAAAATCGTTGAGTTTGATGATGAGAAATTCGTTTAAGTTTTACAAAATATAAAGTAGATGATAAAACAAATTACATATTCCGGTGGAGGACTACGTTATTCAAAACTTGAAATCTCTATTACCAATGTTTTTTCGCAATGCGAGAAACATACATACAGTCATGGAGATTCCTCAGTGTTTAATTTCTTTAAATATAATGCATTGCTCTAAAATTTGGGGGGCAACAATTTGAAAAGTGAAACGTCGTTTTATAGTGGATGACACAAAATGCCAAAATGAAAATAATAGCTCTTCTGAGAAAATAGCGCCTTTGGGCTAAAAACGCCTCTTTGAGCGTAATATAAAATCTGAACGGTATCAGATTTTTGTTTATATGACTTTACTTTCAAACTTCAGTTTTTTATTAATGTTAAATTTATATTATTTTTAACATAAAATGGTTATATATTGCAAGAAAAATATATGCCTACTGTTCAGAGCAATAGAAATTATCCACTGAAGCGTAAAATAAAATGATAAATGATACGTTTTTTACGTTTAGAAAACTTCTAATCATTGATTCCTTTCCTTACTATCCATATATTTTCTTTGCAATTTAGCTTCTTTTCAGAATTTTCCTCAATTTGTCATATATACTTACGTTACTATACGTTAGGATATTAAAAATTTTGATTTTTTTGTAAATGATCGTGTTTTTCCCCTAAATATATTAAACCTTAAATTGATTTACTTTCAAATTAGCTGCAGGAGGATTTTGAAAGAATATTAATCTCAATATTTTGCTCAAATGGCTCGAAAGTTTTCTGAAAAATAAAGAAAAAAAGAATTAAATAAAAGTAACATTGTATTACAATGTTTCAAAAATGCCATTTCATTATCAGGAATAAGGATTATTAGAATCGAAACAGAGATTTAATTATAGAACTCAATCACCATTTCCTAGTTCTTAGTAAATGTATATGATAATACTGATTATTTTTTATAACAGTTAAATCTTTCGATTTCTGCAATCATTTAATTCTAGGCAATCTTCCTATATCCCCTTTATACTCTAAAATCAAATGTTGAGGCTTGGAGTTTTCAACGATTTCAAGTTCTACAATTGTGTTTCTCTTGTGGTTTTTTCAAAAAAACGGTCAATTATGCCTCGTAGTAAAGAGCGATCATCGTTTGATCAAGTATCCGAGTTCGACAGAGGAAGGGTAGTGGCCTACCGAGAGTGTGGATTATCTTTCAGGGAACTCGGTAGTCGTGTTGGACAAAGCCAAACGACTATAATGTGGATATGTGACCGTTGGATGCAGGAGGGTACGACGGACCGACGTGTTCAATCGCATTCCCCTCAGTGCACCACTTCACGTGATGACAGGAACATTGTGCGCATGGCAGTGACAGATCGCTCAGTCACATCGCGAACCATAGCACAGCCCATTCAGTCTGTAACGCATCATCCAGTGTCTGCGAGTACCATTCGACGCCAATTACAGCAGAGTGGTCTGTCCGCAAGACGTCCATTGCTTCCTCTACCCTTGACGCAGAACCACACACGTCTTCACCGCCAATGGTGCGATGAAAGAAGGATGTGGACGGCAGAATGGAATGAAATTGTCTTTACTGACGAGTGACGAGTGCAACACCACGATGGTCGGATTCGAGTCTGGAGACACCGTGGAAGGAGGATGCTGAACAGCTGCGTTATGCACTGCCACACTGGTCCTGCACCGGGCATTATGGTGTGGGGCAGTACTGGATATCACTCTGGCACTCCTCTAATACACATTGCCGGTACTTTAAACAACGAACACTACATCTCCGATGTGTTAGAGGCAGTCGTCCTTCCTTTCATTCAGGGCTTGCCCACAGTCATATTTCAACAGGATAATGCGCGACCACACGTGGCACGCATTGTCCAAGGGTTCTTCGTCAATCGCCACATTGAATTGCTTCTCTGGCTGGCTCGCTTTCCGGATCTTTCGCCGATAGAAAATATGTGGTTCATGGTTGCTGAACGATTGACCCAGATTATATCCCAAGCTGCCACACCAGATCAAATTTGGCAACGTGTGGAAGCTGCTTGGTCTGCTGTGCCCCAAGACCACATCCAAAGCCTCTTTGAATCAATGCCGAGTCGTGTGGCAGCGGTGATGTCCAACAATGGCGGCTACTCTGGCTACTGATTCTGGAAGAAATCACATTTTACAGAAGTATATAAATTTAATCATTTGATACTTGGTCAACATGTTATGTACTAAATAAATTTTGTTGTGATATCTTTTGTCTTTCTTTGTGTTACAATTTGGGTGGTCAGCAGTGTATATCCAATCTTTTACTCGGCTGAGTGAGCTCACTTTCGTTATTCTTATATGTTTGTAAATTGCGCATGTTTTGCTTAAAAATGATTGAATTATGTTATTCTTAGCTTTTGGTGAAGGTTTTGATGCCTTTAGTTAACCTGCATGCAATACTTATAGAAGTACCAAGAATTTCAAAATTGTTTAAGTGCAAGTAAGCCTAATTATTTTGATCATATCGCCCATATTTGCTTGCATTTGAAGCTTAGCAGAATAGTGGATTGGTTGAAAATCGAAAGAAACTAAGCTTCGCATCAACAAAGATAAGGCCTCCTTTTATTATTGCGAATTAAATTATGCTTAATCCATTCTGGAATTTAGTTGAAGAAATCAATGTTTAAGATTTACTCGGTAATTTTTAGTATAGATATTTTGAGTTTTTATGCATTTTTGCCTTGTTGCGAAGTAAGAACTGAATTAATTGAATGAGAAATACTGAATCGTCTTGTGGAAAACTCTTTATTTTTTTCTTCTTCCTTTTTTAAAATTTCTTTTGCAGATTATTTTAGATTGATCATAGTACAGTCGATTGCGCTTAATTGGAACATCGCTTAATCGGGACAGCCCCTTATTTGGGACTAATCTCAAAGAACAGATACCAAACTAAGAAGCCAATAGAAAATTTATATGCTTAATTTGGACAACATTCCGCTTAACTGGGACAGTAAATTTAAGATCACAGTACATACTACGAGTTTGTTACGGAACGTTGTCTTACAGTTTATTGGGCATGCGTTGTCTTACTGCTGATTGTGTATGCGTTGCCTTACTCCTGATTGTGTATGCGTTGCCTTACTTCTGATTGTGTATGCGTTGCCTTACTGCTGATTGTGTATGCGTTGCCTTACTGCTGATTGTGTATGCGTTGCATCACAGGCGAGCGCAAGGGCGTTCTTATTCAGTTACCATTACACCTCGTACGTGACGACTGTTTCGATTGTTGCATATTTATTCACTCACAATACACATCGCGCGTGAACAGTGTATAAACTTGTTGTTCAAAAATTTAACCCTTGCCAAAATGCCAAGAAATGATTTGACACTTTCTAGCTATATTGCTTTGCTAAATAAAATAAAAAGCCAGCCACCTAATACAAGTTATCGCCGGCTCGCTGAGATAACTGGAGTACCAAAATCTACCATATCGCTTGTCTTACGACAAGAAAGTCAACTGCGTGAGGAATTGGTTTTACAAGAAGGACAAGCAGAAACATCTAAAAGGAAACGCGAGGAGAAGGATCCAGGCGTCGAAGAAGCACTAGATCAATGGTTTTCTATTGTTAGTGGCAGAGGCGTAAATATCAACGGCTCGACATTGAAGGCGAAGTCAGAGGAGTTAGCTAAAAAACTGGGCCGCAATGATTTCAAAGCAACTGACGGGTGGTTATCCCGATGGAAAACAATACACAACATTAAATTTTAAAAAGCGCACGGTGAAAAGGGCAGTGCCGACAAGGAAAGTTCCGAACAGTGGAAAACTACGAAAATTAATACTTTTTTAGAGAATTTTTGTGCTGATGACATTTACGATGCTGATGAAACCGGCCTCTATTACCGTGCTACGCCAGACGGTTCCTTATACTATAAACACATTGAACTGCTGGTTATAAAAAGGCGATGGACAACATTACTGTGTTATGCTGTACAGATATGTCAGGCGAAAACTACTGATCATAGGAAAAAGTGCTAGTCCTCCATGCTTTAAGGAGTTGAGCATGGAGGGTTTACCAGTGGAGTACCATGAAAACAAAAATGCGTGGATGACTTCTGAAATTTTTCGAAATTGGCTTACCAGTTGGGACCGAAATTTACAACATAAAAAAAGAAAAATTTTGCTGATTGTTGACAATTGTGCGGCACACCTTCATTTAGACAATCTACAAAATATACAGCTGGAATTTCTTCCTCCTAATACCACATCTTTAATGCAACCAATGGACATGGGGTTAATAAAAAATTTTAAGACTTTGTATCGTGGGAATTGGTTAATTACATATTAGAATCCATTGATGAAAATTTATTAACAACTTCCACAACAGCCAGAGAGATAAGTTCAAAAATTTCCCTTTTGCAAGCAATACAGTTCGTCGCTGATACACTCACGTTTGTGAAAATTGCAACACCAAGAAGGAATCGTCATAATTGAATGCAATTTAATACACAGTTGAGTGGTAGTGGTACAAATAAATGATTAAATGTTCAAAGCAAACAAACAAGAACAAGAGATCAGAATCAGTATTTTGTGTGGCCACCACGCGCCGCAATAAGTGCTGCTACACGACGTGGCATGGAGTCAAACAAAGTTTGAATGTCTGACTGAGGAAGAGCATTCCATATCGTTTGTACGCGTACCCAAAGTTCGTCTGCAGACGCAACAGGACGAGGATCACGAGCAAGACGCCGACCAATGACATCCCACACATGTTCAGTTGGCGACATATCCGGGGAACACGCAGGCCAAGGAAGAAGCTGTACCTGCTGCGCTGCAAAGAAGGATTTAACAATCCGAGCAGTATGAGGGCGGGCATTGTCCTGTTGAAATACAGCGCCTGGCAAGCTTTGAAGGAAGGGAACAGCTTCGGGCTGTAGAACTTCACGGATATACCGGTTGCTGTTCAGATTGCCCACAATTCGTAGCAATTGAGATCGTCTATGATATGCTATGGCGCCCCAGACCATAACTCCGGGTGTTCGTCCACTGTGGCGTTCGATAATGCACTCCGGAAGGTGGCGTTCACCGGCATAGCGTCTGACACGAATGCGGCCATCATGGTACCACAAATTAAAGCGGGATTCGTCAGAAAACACGACATGCTGCCAATCAGCACGCCAGTCTCTATGCTGATTGGCCCATTGTAGCCGCAGGCGGCGATGGTCGTGCGTTAGGGGGATCCTGTATAAAGGAGTCCGTGCGCGCAGTCCACACTGCAGCAGACGTCTACGAATTGATGAAGCACACAATGAAACACCTGTAGCTATTGACCACAGTGCTGCCAATTGTCTAGAGGAAGCTGTACGGTCCGTCCGCGCCATGCGGACCAGGTGTCTATCATCGCGAGCTGACGTCACATTTCGGGGTCCACTCCCGGATTTCCGAGTTGTCCGACACTCGTCCGTCCACTGCTTCCAAACGCGCATCACTGTGCTGCTGTTACGCTGCACACGAGAGGCTACTGCACGATACGACAATCCAGCTTCACGAAGGCCGATGATTCTCCCTCGTTCAAACTCTGTAAGTTGTTCAAATCTCGCTCTCTTTCGTCGACGAGGCATAAGTACAGATTGAGTTAACGTTTACCACTAGCAGATAACCACCGATAACCATACACGCCTCGCTACAGCCGTCTATTTATTCGGATCCATCAGCCGTTCAGAGGGCGCTGCTCAGCATACGCATGCGCTACGGATTTGCAATTCTAATCATTTGCATATCATGCGCTACTTTGCATTTCCTGAAAATTTCAGCTCACTCGCGTAAGTCCTTCATGGTGTTGCAATTTTCACAAACGTGAGTGTAGTTGGCGAGCTATAAAAGCTACTACAATACAGAACTGTTTTACTAATTATGGCTTTAAACCCCTAGAAATTTCCGAAAATTTAAGCAACGAAGCAAATGAGGATATGTTGCAAGTTCCTATTTGTATTAACTATGAAGAATTTTCAACAATAGATAACAATTTACCATGTTACGATGATAATGAAAACTGTGAGGATTCAATCGTAGAAGGTATTAAATCAAAACATGGAAAATTAGACGAAGATGACGATGATGATGATGAGTCACCTGTGCCTGTGACTAACCAGGAAGCAAAAAAATGTATTGCCACGTTACAGCGTTATTTTATGCAGGAAGGAAATGAAGGGAGACCTGCATCCGCACTGAATATCTGCGCTGATTTTGTAGAAAAGGAATGCTACAAAAACGAAAAACATACTACACTTGACTCATTTTTGTAATTTGAATTTAGAAGTTTAGATTCATATTTAGATAAATATTAATATATAATTTCCCCATTTGTAATTTACATTTATTAAAATTATTGAAAAAAATATGTATTGTTTAATTTATTACCGGTTATTGGCCTTAGTTTCCAAATAAATTTATTTAAAAACTGTGAAATTCGCTTAATTGGGACAAAATGCCCGGTTCCGATGTGTCCCAATTAAGCAGAATCGACTGTATTTTAATAGAACATGTGGCAACGATTAGATAATTTTCAAATGATATAAATTTTATACATTATAAGTTATAAATGAATGAGATGTAACGCTGTTAAGTGAACCTAACGACAGAGTGTCTCTCGGTAAACAAATACAGTGAATTTTAAAGAGTGCATTTATTCTATTGTGGTTTATGCGCTTTCGGCGAGGTAAATTTAATTCAATCCAATAAGTTTAACTGAAATGCAAGAAAAAATACGTATAATTTAATATTCCGTACAATGAACTCATTTGATGTACACATTAGATTTTTTTTGAAACTGCATTGCAGATTTAAAATTTCAGTTACATTGATTCATTAAAGCAAATCTCAGTTTTTGATTATTTACACCTATACTTTCTTTTAACTTTAAACAATTGGACTCACGGAATTATTTCCAGTTTCGAAAGAATTATGAAATTACCCTAATAGGCCTTGTTAAGGCTTTGTGTATCTTCCCCATTCATGCCATATTACCGAACATGCTTTATGGATACAATTTTCGAGTAACTCTGCCAAAATGCTTTAATCTCTCCTCTCTATGCACCTGATAAGTCTTCCCTCCAGCAAAATAACATCCACAGTCCTTCCGAACGGTAATAACAGGAGGAAACAACTCATTCCCTCTTTCCGGCAAGGCACTCCGTATGCCCCAGCAATTATGCAAATCGCCCGCCGGGTCCGGCTAGAGTAACGACGACACTATGAGGCTGTGAAGGGGGTTCCAGCAAAGGAGGGTGGCTGGACACTCACGCGCAAGAATCGGGCAGCATCGAGGTGATGAATGGAAAGGGCGTGATGGATCGCCGCCAACGTTACTACCTTCCTGACAAATGAATAGGAGTTCTGGAAAGACTGCGATAAGCCTGGAAAGAGGCTTGATGAAGAATCCATGCTGCGGTATACAGGTGATGCGGAAACTACTTAAAGTTATTCTGTGACGGAATTTCTTGTTTGTTTGCTATTGGCAAATTGATGTGACCTAAAGAACTGTAGGCGAATGTGATATTTCCCACACTTGATGACTTCGGCTACAGACGTGATAGATTCTAGTAATAATTTCTTCAGGCTGATTTTGCTGTAATTCTTTACGGATGACTAAAAGCGAACTTATTTGATGTTTTTGGTAAAAGGAATTATCGTTATAAAATAGGAAACTTTTCTATTAGAAGAATACTTAGAGAAATGCTGCTGATAAAAGTTCTAAGATAGTATTTAGGGAAGCCATTGATTTGTGCTGTGTTTGAATGACGTAAAAAAAAAGAACTTTGAATGCAAAATTTTTGATAAAACTTCATATTCCATTAATTTAAAGCCATCATGAGAAAAAATAGTTCTTTGATTACGAAATACCGCAGTTAAGTGAGTACCACCTGAATAATTTTCAAAACAAATATTAATTCATTTATTTATTTATTTTAAATAAATAACTATAATAAAAATAAACTTTAAATAAACAAATATACGAAAAATATGTTTTGAAAGTTAAGGTGCTCGAACAATAACAACAGAAACGATAACAACAACAATAACAACAGAAACGAAAATACACTTTCGATTTCGGCGCCATTCGAACGTCAGAACACAAACACTGTCCATAGATCTATTAAATTTTTGTCACCTTGCTGGTTCATGTTTCCATGGATGATGTTGCTCATGCTTACCTCGTCATGCACAAACGGATTCATACTTTGGATACAAGATTTATTTTCATCCGAAATTTCCGTACATCGCCCTTCAAGTGTTTCTCTACTTCTTATCAAAACGCTTCTTCTACTCTCATTTTCATCAACATCAATTAATTCTTCACTTTCATCAATTTTCATTTCGTTCACACAGAATAATTTCTCATAATTGTCTTCATTTTCATTAAAAGCAGAAATTTCTTGAGTGATATGTCTCTCTTTATAATATACATCAAATTCTGTTAGAACGTCAGACATGTCAATATCGTTTTCTCGTCTAATACATTTCTTAGCTGGCAACATTGATATATCCATAATATTATGTTTTACATCACAATTCTTTTTTACATTGGGTTTCAAATTATATGCAATAATTTTATTACTTCTATTTGCACAAAATGCTACATAAAAATTATCATATAAAATAATAATACCATTCAACTTGCCTGCTATCCAAGAGAGTTGAAAACACTGGGAGCCAACAAAGCATTCGTTGGTAGAAAAACCGCAATCGCTGTTGGTATCAAGAAAAAAAATTATTCTACTCAGCTGTTCGTGAATTGTGCGCTGCATTAGCCGTCTCACGGCCTACTCACACCACCTAAAAGCAGTTTCTAATTTTAAAATCGCTTTTCAGTAAAGCTTTAAATTAGCAAACTAAATCACTTTCTGAAAGCAGTTCACTCCAGAAAGAAAATGAATCTTTATTTGGAATGAATTGTTCAGAGTAGTTTTTCAACAACATTGTCTCTTTGTTTCGAAGAATTCTTTAACAATGTAAAAAGCCGTTGGAAACTTCATGAACGAACCCTTTTGGTTTGTTGCAGCCTTTTATGCATAATAAATAATAATAAATATTTTAATGCCTCTTTTCTAATATTGTTAAACTGAAATTTTCAGTGCTGAAGTATATAAATTCGGAATTATACCTGCAACCACGACATTAAAATTTCCAGAGATTTGTACATTAATATTTTATAGTTAGATTATAAACACCTTTCACATTCATTTTTGTAATACTTTACAATATTTTTAACGCAAATGAAATAAAAACAAAAACTCTCTTATAAAAATGTAACAAAATTTGAAAAGAAAGAAATGTAAAGATCGGAATGTATATTTTACTCTTTCACTGAATAAGAAAATATGCATTTTTAAGCTCCTTTAAATTTTAATAAATCGTTTTAAGAGCAGCGTAAACGGGGAATTCGTTTGAAAGTGTTTTTAAAAAACTATGATGTGTACAGAACGGGATGTTTAACTTATATCGCGACCTTGTTTTAAGTTAAAAATTTCACTGAATAAACTAGGTGAAATTTTTCAATAAATGGAATTGAATTCTTAATACATCTCTAATAAATTATTTCAAGTATCTTTGCATTCTTAGTTTTAAAGCTAAAGCTAATAGTTGAATCCATAAAGAAGAGAATCAGTGTCGTTTAAACATTTCTAAAAATTCGCTAAAGTTTATCTAAAAAGTTTTAAAAATATAGCTTTTAATGCAGTCTCGCAGTTCTTGCATTTTTATACCGGAATGATTTAGACTGGTTATGAAAACGAAGATGCAAGTCGTTTGACAACAATGATATAAAAATTTACTGGAATATGTAATTTCAAAATTGAGCTTTTATTGTGTTTTGCAATTTGCCTCGAGAGAACGATGAATTAAATTACTCGAGGAAATAAGTTAAAACGTAGTACAGCAAAGAATGTGCAAAATTTAATAGGCTGTATAAGAAAATTGTGTAGTGTCCACGTCAGATTTTTATGATATATTTTCGTAAAACTTATAATTACTGATTTATGCAGAGGTGGTTGCCGTTTTTTATATATCCGGCATATATTTAGATACTAAACGATTTAAAACCTGCTCGTGGTACCGAACTCTGAAGCCTTGGATTTAGACAATTTTTTCATGGGTTATTTTGTCATGGGCAGTTTGGTACTGGAGTATTTTGTCAGGAGCTCTTTAGTTTCGGCAATTTTCTTGGGCTATTTTGCCATTTGTGAAAGTTCTTCTTCGAAAAATATCAGCGAAAATTATTGCAGATTCATTTCTAATTAAATTAATATTAGAATTCGGGAGTTCATATGTAATTTCCGATAACAGTCAACAGTTGGTAAGTGACCAGCTGGTTCCATTCTCGATCACGGTCAAACATTGTAGAGTGTCTAGATAGAGATATGTTTACTATCATGCGCAGTTACGTAAAAACATATCATTAACGGTTAGCGCAAGAGTTATATATAAGTCTAAAGCAACCTCCCAAAGTAAAAGAAAGGATGCCAGTGAAGTAAAGAGAGCAAAAACCCGACATATTATACAATTTTCCAAAAGAAAAGCAGACGAGGTGGAGAAGTCAAAAAGAGCGCGTACCAAGCTGACAACAAGCTGAAAAAGATAACAAGGATTCAAAGACAAGAACAAGTAGTTAGTAGACGTCACAAGCACTCGAATAAAAAGCCAGGTCAGCTTGAAGAAGAAGGACAACGGAAGACGAAAGGCCCCAAAACTACAGTGCCAGAAAGAACACAACGGTATCTAACAAGCGAACAGTTACATTCAAATGTGCGATGGAAATGAACGCTTGAAAATGAAGAAGTTCGATGAAAATTAAAAAGATCCTGCGACCAAGAAAGGAAGAATGAGGTCGCCGAGATGGTGCAGAGCTAGCGGTCGCAACAAAATTTTCCTTGTGTTGAATCCCATTGTCTTTGCATTATACCTTTTCAGAATGGATTCTTTTCTTACTTGTGATTGCACATTTAGTTTATTTGCTGACGATATTCTAATTTGGTGTAGTTGTCCAAACATTGACAGTCTCGAATCTGGTGTAAACCATTCAATTCAGGAATTCATGATTTTTCTGGGGATCACAAAATAAGTTTTAACTCTTCTTAACTCTATAACTGGGTTGTTTATAACAGACATCTATATTCAGATTTTGAAAATTTCCGTTAATGCTCACTTGTTACAGTACCACATGAATCCCAGATATCTTGGTTTAGTCCTTGACTCTCAAATCACGTGTAAGAAGTACATCGATCTACTGGTACCTAGAGCTAAAAAGAGACTGAATATTTTGAAATTTATTTCTGGCTTCAGCCGACGCCAAGACCCTAAGGGCATTTTATATCTGATCTATAAATAAGACCGATTCTTGAATATGATTATCAAATCTATCATGTAGCCTCAGATACAAATCTGAAAACACTATAAAAGGTACCTGTAATGTAATACCTAGATAATGTGAGAAGTGTTAGAAACATGAAAGAAATTAAAGATATTTAGAAAAATCAAGCCCTTCTCCCATTCTTCTGTCCTCCATCTACAATGGATATCATTCATCTACAATGGATATCATCCATCTACAATGGCTATCCTATCAGCCAGCTGAAAAATTGCATGTATGACAATTTTGTAGCCCTCTATTGCATTTAATTCTTTAAAATATATCGCATCTCCCATGAACATTTATCTTACTGTTAGGTACGTTTTTCATACAGAGTTATTGAATAATAAATCCTCTTGACTTCCTGAATACTCAAATCACATGACCAGGATAGAAATTTTTTCACCTTTCAACAGATTGTACTGAAACTTGGAAATATCGCTGCTTCTAGAGAGAATTTTCAGAGTTTTGCAAAACATTATTTCTCGTCTATTAATAACAATTTAATGTATTTTTAATAAAATAAAAATTCATCATAAAAATTCGACAATTTTGCAAATACCATTATTGGTAGTGCGTGTTCACTTATGTAAAAGTATAGCAATCATACCAAAAGAATTACTAAAACACAGAATCAAAGAAATGGGATTCCGAAAAAATTAAAATTTTACTTCTTTATTAAATTTCGCCATACATAAAATTCGTTTCAGAAAATATTATTAATTTAACTTAGAGTGTACATTGGGAAACCCAAAAGTAAGTAAAAAATAAAAACTCAGTAGTCTAAAACTGTCTTACTCTGAACTTTGAAAACCACAAACATGGGATATATCCTTTAATAACGAAACATTTTATAGCCAGAGAAGTCAACTTTTCACCGATAGATCACACTGTGACGTCTTCGAAAATTGACATTTTGCATAGAAATATGTGAAAACCAGTGACTATGGCCCTCAAGAGCATCTTTACATAATCTAACACGTACAACAACAGAAACCAACCGATTTTTAAAGATGTCATGAATTTGTAAATGTGGGTATTCTGCAGATGGGGTTAAAACAATACAAACTGGCTTTTAAATGATATACTGGCTGTTAAATGAGCCTGTGGAATGCTATACGCGTTACTTAATAGAAGTGTAAATACACACATCTGCCACATTTGGACGACAGAGACTCACACGCGATTATACACAGTCCAGTCACATTAATGTGACCACCACGTACTTTCCATGTCAGAGTTAAATAACCAATCACAGAAGGCAGGTGGCAGCACAGTGCAGTTGAGCGTATATAAAGGGTGTGTGAGGGCTTCGGAAAACATTTCAATCGTTGGCGTAATGCAGAAACGAAGCGATTTATCCGACTTCCAAAAGGGCATGATCATTGGCTTTCGGGACAAGGGTGGAAGCATTTCCGAAACGGCTGAGTTTGTGAACTGTTCGCGTGCCGCCGTGGTAAAAGTGTACCGTGCATGGCAAAATGGGACTGTCCAAAATCAGCGACGTGGCAAATGTGGTGCACCACGGGCCATAGATGACAGAGGCGAACGACGGTTGCGGAGATGCGTTCGGGCAGATAGACGGGCTACCGTTGAGCAACTGACCACCAAAATGAACCAAGGGGCTACCAAAAGTGTCTCCCAAAGTACTATTCAGCGAACATTGCTGCGTCTGGGCCTCCGAAGCAGACGCCTGGTTCGTGCACCTATGCTGACTGCTGTTCATCGACGGCGAAGGCTAGAATTTGCACGCCAGTACAGCAGCTGGACGTCCACTGAGTGGCGACAGGTTGCGTTTTCGGATGAATCGCGTTTTATGCTCCATCGGACAGATGGACGTTGGCGTATAAGGCGTGAAACCTCTGAAAGGAACCACCCTGCAACCATTGCCGGAACGGTCCAAGCTGGAGGCGGGAGCATTATGGTCTGGGGAATGTTTTCCTGGCATTCTCTAGGTTCACTGATCATTGTGGAAGGCACAATGGATCAATACAAGTACGCATCTGTCCTTGCGGACCATGTTCACCCCTACATGCGCATTGTTTTTCCTCAGGATGATGGCATCTTCCAGCAGGACAATGCGAGGTGCCATACAGCTGCCAGTGTACGTGCGTGGTTCGAAGAGCACCAGGATGAGTTTACCGTCCTCCCCTGGCCAGCAAACTCACCTGACTTAAACACAATCGAGCATCTGGGTGACCATCTCGATCGAGTTGTTCGCGCCATGGATCCTCAACCGCGTAATCTAGCGCAGCTGGCCACGGCATTAGAGTCGGCATGGCTCAACATCCCAGAGAACACCTTCAGGGACCTATGTGACTCTCTTCCTGCACGTCTCGCAGCAGTCCGCTCTGCGAAAGGTGGTTATTCTGGCTTTTGGCAGATGGTCACATTAATGTGACTGGACTGTGTAAAAACCCCTTTTACATTAGCTAAAGATAGAAGCGTGATATCAGTGGAATTTTGCAACTAAATGGCTTGATGGCTACCAAAGAAGATAGCTTTCACTGCGGCAATTATTAAAGTCCTCTTTCTCTTTCAGGAAGTCTACAGCGGTACATTCTGAACTGTGGTGCCCACAGTTGAGTAACTTGCAGTACTTTGAAAAGACAAGCGGTGTACTGGCCTTGCAAGAAAGGCAAATGCTCCATAATGTAGTGTCCACTGCAAGCTTCTGCATGTATCCTGAAGCGCTTCCGCATATATCCTGCTGAGTATTTGCTGCTATCCTGATTTTGTGTTCGCAGTGGCTCATTTCCACACGTATAACCACAAGATCACCAGACCTTACGCCTTGTGACTTTTGATGGCGCGTAACTTGATATTACAGGTATGCAGAAGTTAGCCAACTATATCATATAAGTTATTCGCCGTTATGTAATAGAAAATAGATTTAAAACCTTTTCAATATTGTGCAGAATATCGTGTCACATCTATCAGCTCTTGTCATAGGTGACGGCTTTCACATTGAATTATCTGTAATTTTAACTGCGTTGCACACTGTGGTACCTCCCTGTTCAAACTTCCTTCGCAACTGAAACAATACTTATTTAATAAACTTATAACGATTCTAACAGTTAAATTTTTGTTATTAAATAAATGCCAGGTTTTTCTGTGAAGTTCTCTGGAATTTATATGGACCTACCGCATATATTTTTCAAATTGTTTGACTTTTACTTGTTCTGTCTTTTTTGGATTACTCAGGATCTTCATTTACATAATGTAAAAGATATGACATAGAAATATCCTAAACAGGCTTAGAAAGATTGATTCATTTCGGTAAAGTAGGTTTTGATGCTTTGTTAGTCCAAAAACTGGAATTTAAACAGAAGATATTAGTGTCAAACAGATTTACTTCTTAAACTACTAAAGATATTATTTAGCTTTGGATATTTTCTATTTAATCATAAACTTCTAAATAGAAATCATAACGTTGTATCTGGATGAATGTTTTTAAACACGTTTTGCTGCTATTAATTTTCTACCTAGTCTTAAAAAATGTTTAGATTATGGTAAAACAAACTTGTATTTTCTAGATATAATGCTTTGCGAAGAAATTCGTCTTGCTTTTGTACCCTACCATTTGTGTTTGCCTCTAACTAATACTTTATAAACTTATTAGATTATGGTAGATTATTTAATTTAGTGTAAAAATATGGTCTATTTCTACTATATTCATCCTAGTTTTAATCGACCAGATTTCTGTGGTTTACTCAAAACTCGAAAAGGACAGGAAATGGTATAAAAAATTGCTTCATAAATTTACTAATAAGAATGAAATATCAATACTTTGAAAGATCAGTAACTATGAATTATTTATGGTTGATTTTACCAGCAGTTATTCCTTTTCATTTCTTTTTATCAGCCTGCACAGCGACCCTGGTGGATAATATTACTGAAGATAAAAAATCTTAAAAATTCGATTTTAGTAAAAGATTTTTTTTTCTACAGGTAAAAATTTCACTTTTTCTAGGAAATATTTCTAGCTGCATAAGGGCATTATTATTTTCTCTCTTAATGAGCTATATTTTCGGGAATCAGCTTTGAAGAATTGATTTTATTGAAGAAGACGAAGAACAAACTAACTTCTTTTCTTTCTTAAATATTAAATTTCTTTTTAGTTATAGTTAAAAGTTAAAATTGCGATAAACCAACTCATTAGCAAAATGACCTCGTATATTCCTTTTACATCTATTCTCGAGTAACATAAATATTTTTCTGATAAAAAGGGCTTTAATAAGACTCATTTTAATTTTTAATTGCGTGAATTAATTATTAACTAGCACACTAAACAGCAATTACGGTACGAGACCGAATATGTCACCTGTATTGCTCTAAGTACGACAAAAAATAAATATTATAATTTTAAATTCTTCACACTCCTCCTTATATTAAATTTGAAATTTTTAATCTTCAGATGTGTATTATGATTTCTTAAGTTTTACTGGAATGTTAGCTTTTCCTGTCTTGAACGCATTTATTAAAGAATGTTTTGTTTATTTTAACTATTCTATTTCTTCTTATAGGAAACTCTACAGAGAATTTGTAAAGCATTTTTCCGGTAAAACATGTTCAATTTTTAATATATTTCCTGAACTGTTCTTTCTCGTTTTAGACATTCATTAGAGAAGCATATAAATAAACAAAGAGTTAAGTTTAAGAGTGGCAAAACAATAGAAATGGTGAATTACTCCGAGAATTTGGAGTGTCTCATAATTTTGATTGAAAATTACTTAAGTAAGTATTTGCTTAAGCTTAAAAGAAATATGATAAAATTGGTTATTAAAGCAGGTTATTTATTAAGATTATTTTGAATACATTGATACATTCTGCCTTTATGGTTAAGAGATAATTTATTATGTTTTAGAAGTTGTTAAAAGTAATGCGAGAACAATTATATTTTTACATGTTTTTAGACTGTCGGTATACATTTTAAATTACTATTGCAAAAGCGTGTCTTTTTTATGTAAGTAGTTTTAGTTTTTATTCTAAGTAATGCAAAACCGTGTGATGATTTCCTGTGCAATTAGCTGGTGTCCGATTCATGGTTTGTTTTCTAAGTTTTGCGAAGAGTGAAAAATTAAATATTCATCCAAAAGAAGTTGAATTTCCAGTAATTGTGTCTGAAATTATCAGGCAGTGGTTGTCTTGCATGCGTTTGAGTCATGAAGTAAATTTTTTTCGGTTTCCTGAAGACACGAAATGACAGATAGCTGCCAATTTCTCCGGGTAAGCAAACTAGCAAACTAATGTTCATGTATGAAATGCTCTCAAAAGAATAAAGAAAATACACTCATGTCCATAAATTAAGGATAATTGGGAATCATGCGGAAATCGAACTCTAAAATAAATATATCACCTGTAAAATCACTAGACACATCTTGAAGAATCATATGCAAATTTCAGGAAGTAACCAGATGACACCGATGGTGCGTCACAGTGACGAGAGTGTGAGAGAGTGATATATAAGGAATACAGGCAAAGAAGTAAAATTGTTCGCAGGCGCTTTATAAGCATTTCAGTGCAATAACCGAATAGTTATCACACAAAGAACGCATTTGGATGATTTTTTACGTGGTAGAATTATCGGCCGTCTGGAATGTGGGCGTACCCAACTGGAAGTATCAGACGAACTTGGAATTGCCCAGAGTGTCATCTCCAGGCTTTGGCAGCGATTCCAAGATGATGGTAATGTGAGTAGACGTTACAGCACAGGTCGCCCCAAAGTTACAACGCCGAATGAGGACCGGTATTTGGCAGTTACTGCCAAAAGAAACAGGCGGAGCACAGCCTCAGACCTGTCTCGTCAGCTCTCTTCAGCCACTGGTACGACAATTTCAAGGCAGATCGTGTAGAGCTGTTTAGGGCAGATTGGTCTATATGCTCGTAGACCTGTCAGATGCGTTCCACTTACTGCAACTCACTGTCGCCCGCGGTTAACCTGGAGTAGAGAGCATGCATTGTGGACACCACAACAGGGGGCTCGTATGATGTTTTCCGACGAGTCCAGGTTTAGCTTGCAGTTTGAATCTCGCCGGACTTTCATATGGAGAGCTCCAGGTACCCGTTACCACCAAGAAAACATCATTAAACGACACCGTTACGGTGGTGCAGGAGGGCTCGTTTGGGGTGGAATTATTCTGAGTTCCAGAACTGGCCTGCATGTTCAAATTGGAACCATGACAAGCCTAATCTATCGGGACGTCATTCTGGGACAACATGTACGTTTGTTTCGGGGCGCCATGGGCGCACAATTTGTGTTTATGGATGAAAACGCCCGTCCTCACCGTGCAAACATCGTAAGCGAATGCCTTCAATCGGAGGATATCACCCGTATGGACTGGCCAGCATTCTCACCGGACTTGAATCTAGTAGAGATTGTGTGGGACATGCTTGGCCGACGAGTTGCAGCCCGTCAACCTCCTGTTACATGTCTAACGGAACTTCGGAGGGCATTGCTTTTTGAGTGGTGTAATATCCCCCAAGATCAGATCGATTATTTGATACTCAGCATGCCTAGGCGTTATACGGACTGTATTGCATCGTCTGGGAGATATACAATGGATTAACAATCATACCAACCATGTAAAATTGGTTTTTTGTAAATAGGTTTTTTTTTGTAATTTGCTCCAGGGAGAAAAAATCGCTAATTTTTTTAATAATATCAAACATATAGCATCTTTTTTTTGCTCTTTACCTTTTGTTTAATAAATAAGCTTTACAAAGAAGTCAAATTTGTTTTGCTTCTAACTCTTCCTTTGCCTGATTTTGCATTATCCTTAATTTATGGACATGAGTGTTATTCAATTAACGATGTAACAGACGAAACAGAACACCTATTCTCGCAAAACCTGATATGCAAAAGACAGATGATACTGTTATAAAATTATGTAGTGATACATTTTTTAATTATTTTTTAAATTGAGATCGTAATAACTCACAAAGAAGAGTTAATAAATTTGATTTCAGTGTGCTTTAAGAATCTAAAATTGGATATTCAGAACCTCAGTGTTGTAGTAAAAAATTTAATGCACATTAAATCACACCGGAACCTAGGTAAATACCAGTGACATGATGATACTCGCGATCTTGTCGTAGAAATACAGGATACTGACGGAAGTAAAAATCGTGATACATCTCAAGAGTCATTAATAATTTTTCGATGTACTGCTTGTAGGATATTATAGAATGTAAAAAGAAAAACAAATTTCCAGCAATTGTTTTAACGGAAATACATTGCTTGGTCGACTCTCGTGTCGAAGCAAAAACAGAGTAAAGAACTTGCCTCTAGGTTCAATTCTGAATTTATGAAAGATTCTTCATCCTAGAAAGATGTTCGACAAGGAAACATTATCATCCTGAACAAACATTAAAGACGTTCACAGACTACGAAACGATATAATTACGTGAAAAAGCGAGAAGAATTGCTATTGTAAATTGCCATACCGAACTAACGAGAGAAGAAGTCATCATACATGTCTTGCAGATTACATTCGTGTTAACTTCTTCAGCGTGCAAAGCAACCCACAAAACGGTCTATTTATAGTCTTTTTATCCATCGCCTCTTGGTATAGTAAAACGAAAACTCGGAATAAAAGATGTGAGGTCTTGTCCTCACAGATACCCTCTTTTTTACAGAAATAGTTACCAAATGTATGAACTTATTTTCTTTAAAATCGCAGTTACCAAATAAACAAAACTTAATTTCTTAGTTGTATTTTTATTCTGAATTTCACTGTTGAAATATCTTTTCCATCTGATAATTTTGACGTCTACAGAATTCATTAATACGTATTATGATCTGTGGCACTTTTATACGCATATATTTAGCGTGTACCTTTTAGTACAGTACAGAAAATCAAATACTTATATTTAAAGAATGAATATTATATTGATAATATATACTACATACTACTGACTAAATTACTAATATACAGTTAGTGAACCGAAACGATACTTTGCTAAAGGTATAAACTAGGAGTCTCTGCCTATTTGTACCAACTTATCTGCGCATACTATGTATCATAATTTTGAACTCTTCTGTACATACGTTTTGCATAATTTCAGCTATTTTGTACATTTAATGGAACTACAACAGCTGTAATTCAGTACAAGGTTGCTCCAAACGTTCAAAATAGAAGTGCTGATTTTTTACCTTTGAGATGGACACAGCTCGGCCAGTATTATTGGTTTGACCTAGTAAGTATGAACACACGGTTGTGAAAGTATCCCTAAAGAATGACATCTCACTGTGTTAAATCAGACCTGTGGAGGGAGCACGTTTCAAAACTCGACTACAGCTTTGATACGCATCATGTGACCAACGGTGCACATATGAAATACTTCTAGTGTGTGAGGAAAATTTACTTAACTTCTGGTTCTTTCCATATGTCAGTTACTTTTGTGTTTTTAATAATTTTAATAACACAATAGTTTGTAATCCGATGAATCCTTTATATTAGCCCTATATAATGAGTAATAAAAAATGAGAATGCATATGTGTTTGTTATTTTTCAACTATTTTTCGTTAAAATTGTTATTTTTCGTTAGTTTTGGTTTATATTTTTCAAGAGCTGATATTGATGGAATTTTCAAGAGCTGACATTTTTTTTAATTTTCAATAAATACTGGAATGCAAAATGTGAATGTTTATACAGTATTTGTAAACAAGCATTATATTTTTACAATAAAAAAGTAATACAATTACTCACGTATAATAACAGCACTGCACAGGTAGCTTGAGAACCACTGTTAATTGCATAAGAAAACTTGCTGCCTATCGAATGCCTCCCGGAGTTAGATTTTATGTATTTCATTAGCAGAAAGATGTGCTACATTAAGAAAATATATAGGTGAAAAATGAAAATAAGAGTAGTTTTTGAGGTGCTTATAATTCTAATTGAAAGACGGCGATCAACATTAGTGCTCAACTACTAAGTTTTTGATGTATGCTAAGACGTATTTCTTATTAATATAAGTAATAAGTTATATTTAGAAATTCCACTTTCAACTCTAGTAAGTTTGTCCAATAGTAATCAACATATCTCTAAACTATTTAATTTCAACTCTAGTATTATTGTCCAATACAAATGAACATATCTCTAAACTATTCCCTTTCTACTCTAGTATTATTATCCAATCCAAATCAACATATCTCTAAACTATTCACTTTCAACTCTAGTAGTATTATTATCCAATTCAAATCAACACATCTCTAAACTATTTACTTTCAACTCTAGTATTATTGTCCAAGCCAAATTAACACATCTCTAAACTGCAAATTCTAATAGCCCCAAACTGATTATTAATATCAAAATGTCCAACTATTACATTTGTATAACATCCTAAGATGCATTTCGTTTTAGATTTAACAATTAACGAAATTCAGGAAATTAAATTTTAACTCTAGTAAGATCATCCTAATGAGATGAATGTATCTCTAAAATATAATTCTTGTTAAACTCAGAAGTCATACGAATATCAATAAATGAAATATCTTGAGATTTAACCCATATGGAATCTAAATATTATATGTTAAACTAATAACTATATATTTAGACACGGCCACAAATATCCCTTAAACAAAAGAGGTGCATATCTAAATGCTATGGGAGTCCTATATACAAAATTTCAACATTCTGATGTTACGCGTTTTTGGGTTATGCAAGATAAATTCATACATACGTACGTACGTACAGATACCATAAAAAAGTATCTTCTGAGTCCATTTTAAATTACTCTTATAAATTGTTTGGGAAAATAGAGTCCATTATTTTGTTCTTACGTA
This sequence comes from Stegodyphus mimosarum, assembly GCA_000611955.2. Lineage (NCBI taxonomy): Eukaryota > Metazoa > Arthropoda > Arachnida > Araneae > Eresidae > Stegodyphus > Stegodyphus mimosarum. Next base: position 954,352 of record KK118690.1, on the reverse strand, counting down.
GAGATGTCAAGCAAATACGTCGTTAAATTGCATTCGATAACGGTCAAAAAAGAGCTTTTCATTGAAAAATGGAAACCGGAATTTTTTGTGATTACAATACTTCCTTTACTTCGCCCAAGGAGTAAGTATTCGGCTTAGCCGCACTGAAACAACTTTTAAATTCTTGATAATTGTACAACTATTGCATTCAGGTTAACTAAAGGCATAAAAACATTAACCGAAAAATAAGAACAACATAATTCAATCATTTTTAAAGCAAAAAAATGGGCAATTTAGCAACATATAAAAATAAAGAAACTGAGCTCATGGAGCCGAGGAACAGAGTGTGCATATACACTGCTCAAAACAATTAAAGGATATTGTAAGTTTTATATAAAATAAAGATAGAAGGGAATTTTTTTTGCCGAAAATGGAAAAAGAGAATCACAAATGCAAATTTTTCTGATTTTCAAACTGTGGAGTATGCTAATTTTGAGTTCGACGTCAAAAACGTCGCTTCAGTGGCAGCGAATGAAATTTGACTTTCAACTGAATGAAAGACAAGGATGATCGGCATTCAGTGACTGCTTTGTTTCGATGAGTACGATGTCTCAGCGAAGTCATTTAACCGATTCAGAAGCTTGGAGAGTTGTTGGTAGGTTAGAAGGGGGCCAAACTCAAGCCGAAGTAGCGCAAACCATTGGAGTGTCACAAAGTGTGATTTCCAGGATCTGGAACCGTTTTTTGGAAACTGGAAGTGTAGGCCGAAGACCAGGGCAAGGTCGTAGACGGGCAACAACGCCCAATGAAGATCGTTATTTAGTGTTAACGGCTCGAAGACACCGAAATATGAATGCTACTCTTCTCCAACAACACCTTCGCTCGGCTACTGGTAGGACGGTTTCAACTCAGACTGTCCGAAACCGGCTCCATGGTGTAGGTCTGTATGCTCGCCGACCGATGGTATGTGTTAGACTAACATCAAGGCATCGTCGCGACCGCAGGGAGTGGGCAACAGAGCATGTGAACTGGAGGAGAAATGAATGGAGCAATGTTCTTTTTTCTGACGAGTCCCGTTTTTCTGTTCATCCTGATAATAGGCGTATTTTCGTCTGGAGGGACCGCGGCAGTAGGAATAATCCTGCGTTCGTGCACGAAAGTGTCAGATTTGGCGGTGGGGGAGTGTTGGTGTATGGTGGCATCTCCATTGACGGGCGCACAGACCTCTACATCATTCGAGATGGACCTCTGACTGGTCGCCGATATAGGGATGAGATCCTCAGACCTATTGTAGTCCCTTACGCTGCAGCAATCGGAGATGACTTCATTTTAATGGACGATAACTGCAGGCCACATCGTGCTAACCTGGTGGAGGATTTCCTTTTCGAGGAAGGAATCGTACGAATGGAATGGCCAGCGTGTTCTCCAGACATGAATCCAATAGAGCACGTTTGGGACGCTCTAGGAAGACGAGTTGCTGGCCGCCAACCACCCCCACAAACTCTCCAAGAACTGGAAAGAGCTCTTCTGGAAGAGTGGGACAGAATACCCCAACTCGTGATTAATAGCCTCATTGACTCCATGCCTCAAAGGTGTTCAACGTTGCTGGCCGTCCGTGGAAACCATACCCCCTACTGAAAATGATTTCCTTTGAAGAAAACACCTTTTCTTATTCTTTTTTCTCATATGCACAAATTGTGTTTTTTTCCTTTTGTACACAAATGCGCAATAAAATGCATTTTTTTCTTCCAAACATGTGTAATTTATTCTCATATAGCCTACTACGTCTGTCAACCATGCATCAATCAGCTAAAAAGTTTCCCAGCCACAAAATCCACCTAAAACCGCAATATCCTTTAATTGTTTTGAGCAGTATATATATATACACTTTTGGTGCGGTCGATTGCCACCAAAACAGGAGCTGCAACTACATGCTATAGCAGTCCTATATACAAAATTTCAACATTCTAAGGCTATTTGTTTTTGATTTAAGCGAGATACATGTACGTGTACGTACGTAGAGACGACTCATTCTAATATCACAAACTTATCCTAAAATCATAAATTTCGCACAATAAATTTTATTTAATAATAAAATTAAATTCAAAAAATATATGTAACTTCTAAGCCATTTAAATATAGTTTTTATTGAGTTGAAAGCATCATCTTTCTGTAGAAAGCAATATTCCATAATTAAACAAACTAATTTATTTACGTCCAATACTTGTAAAGAAATGTTCGTAATTTAGAATTCATCAATTTTCAAAGGAATTAAGCTGAGGAGAAACATTGTAAACTGCAACAGTCAAAGATAGTGATATGCCAAACATATAATGACATATTTATTTAGCTGACCGACACAGATAACTACCATAAAGGTTCAAAAAGTAATTAAGAAGAGAACTTTAGTTTAACATATTTGGGATGGCTGGTCAGTCAACATTTCGTTTTATTTAATATAAAAAAGCAAGGCTAGAAGCAATTATATCTAAGTACAAGACAGAAGTTTGGATCAAGTTATTAAGGCAAAGCAACTCTACCTCTATGTGCCTATGAGGGTATGCCTTCGTGCAGGACTTTTTAAGGGAAACTGGCTCATATCCACGTTGCACATGAGGAAAAACACGAAACCTAACCGTGCAGACAACCCGTTAACTAGGATTCGATTCCAAGTCGAACTACCACTCAGCGACTCGGTTGCTGGTGGACCTCAAGACAGAAGAGATCCACACCAAAGTAAAGCATAAAATCAGCAAAGCAATAACCTTGTATTTGGCGCAGATTTTAAACACTATTCTATTGAAATCTGTCTGGAGCAGATTCAGTAACAAAGAAAGAGGGATCTGTACCTGTTTGCCCTCAAAATCACTAGTGTCTTGAGAAAAATCTATACCAAACACAATTTTGTTGCTTTGATAGTTTTATACATCAATGCCTCAGAAAAATATAATAATAATTATGATGGGTCTTTTTCTACACAAAAAGTCTTTTCACAGCTAAAAATTTAAATCCGTATTTTATTACATTTAAACAGAACATTTTTATTTATTTTTTTATTTTGAAATATAAATTTTCCCTATTAACATTGAGAGACAATTACATTAAAAAAATCTAATGTGTATACCACAGGACTTCCTTGTGCGGAATATTAAATTATACGCATTTTTTCCTGCATTTCGTTTAAATTTATTTCCCCGAATTTCATTAGAAATATATTTCTTATTCAATTAATTCAGCTCTCACTTCGCGGCAAGGCAAAGAAACATGAAACTTCAAAATATGTTTATTAAAAACTGAAAAATATAGGACAATATAAAGCTTAAATATAGTTAAAGCAATTTAAAGAACTAATTTTACAATCAGAGTTTCTACGTAAAAACAAGCAATTCTGCCAGCGGGCAAAATGGCAGATTTTTTGGTGCACAAAACTGAAAGTTTACTTTTGGTCTCACTCGGTAAAATGACACTGAAGGCGTAGAAACTAACTTAATTGCTGTGGATGCTATGCTGAGTCAATATTTGGGATAATTTAATAACTAAATGCTAATTCCAGAATGGATTAAGCATGATTTAATTGGTAATAACAAAAGAAGTCATTACTTTGTTGTTGCGAAGCGTATTTTCTCCAGGTTGGCAACAAACCTAATATTCTGTTAAGTTTCAAATGTAAACAAATATGGCTGCTATGGTAAAAAAAAATAGGTTTAGCCACACGTAAACAACTTTTATATTGTTGATAATTCTGCAACTATAATATGCAGGTTAACTAAAGGTATAAAACCTTAGCCGGAAGATAAGAACAACATAAATCAATCATTTTTAAAGCAAAAAGTGCACAATTTATCAACATATAAGAACAAAGAAACTGAGATCACGGAACCGACTAACAGAGTTGGTATATGTATACATATATACGTTTGGAGGAGGGCCGATGGTTTGCCACCAAAAAGGGAGGTCCACATCTACATGCTATAGCAGTCCTAAATAAAAATTTCAGCATTCTAAGGCTATTTTTGTGTTGTACGAGATACATACATACATACCTACGGGCGTACGTATAGACGCCACGAAAAATCTCTTCTGAATCCATTTTAAATTAGTTTTATAATTCGCTTGGGGGGTAAAGGTGTTTTTTATTCTGCCCTTACGTACAGATGCCACTCAAAAACATCATTTAATTGCATTCGATAGAGTTCAAAGTGGATACTTTCGTTGACATATGCTACGCGGAATTTTTTGTGATTACAGTACTTCCTTTACTTCGTACAAGGAAGTAAAACTGCGCACTATTATAATAGCTAAATTGTGAGGGTGTATATTGGTGTAATTAGTCAAATTGAAAAAAAGTTGAAAATTGAAAAAAATTCAATGAGAGGTAAAGGAAAGTTAAAGAAAAGGTTCAAAACAAAAATTAAGATACGTAATTCGATGAGAACAGGATTTGAACTCAAGTACAGAATCTAAAACAGAACACTCGCTGTACTTAACCTTAGGGGATGCTTACAATAATTCTGAGGAAGAAGAATGGGCGCAATGTTTAATTTGCAAAATGTGGGCACACTAAGTGTGTGAGAGGAAACAAGCTATCGATCTATCAAAAAATCTGCTGTTTGCTTTAACTGTAGTTTTGATAAAGACTGTTTTTTTATTCTGATTAAATAATTTTATCTTTTGTTTACTATACACCGCTTGATATCATTCATTGTCACTATACCATGTAATAATAATCACCAAATGTTTTATAAATATTATCATTTTTATTGTTACTGTTTCCCCCAGGTTTATTCCAATTAACCGCAGTCCCAGGGCAAATTGAAGCAGACGAATAGGTTTGATAAAATACTTCTTTTGCTGCAACCACCGAACGTTTGTTTTGTGCACATGATTAGTGAACAGTTATACTACAAAAAACACCAGTTATAATCAAGGAATCGAAAATAGAGCTCTACTGCTGTTTTTTGAAATAAACTCTCTTCATAACACTGGCGACAAATTTCTGGATACCATAGCTTTTATCGAGTAATCTTAAAAATTGGAGAAAGTACCCCTTCAAAGACTAACAAGAGACTGTCCTCTCTAAGGGGCAGAAAACAGAACCCGGAGCACAAACAAAAATTACTTCCTATACCTTTTATTCCAACAGCAGGAGATCAAAGCTTTCTTCGCTCAGCTTTTTCTACCTCTTATAAACACAGAAAAAAGTGACTCTGTCGTTGTTTACATGTCTCAAAGACATTTTTCTACAACTAAAACGGCCTTTGATTTTACTGCCCGGATTTTAACTGATTCTATCGAATTATAAAGATAATCCCTAACCTATAAAATGTTTTCGAAATCCTGAAGATAATCTCTAACTAAGAAGTTATTTTTTGAAATAATGTCAAATCAACGAAAGATCCTTAGAAAACTTTCTGACAAAAAAGGAAAACGTAGCACAAATCCCACTCAGCTTTCAAAATTCTCAAAATTCTGTGAAGAAACTGACAAAAATAGATTTATAAATAATCTGAGAAATGTTTACGTCAAATCCCGCTACTCTTCTTAAACACTTTTCGATGAGAAAATACATGTTAACTCCCAGAAACAGAATTTTTGTCAAAAACACCGCTGACATTTCATCAGTGTAAAGGAAAATTGAGCCTCCGAACAGGTTATTTACTTCGAGAAGAGTGAAAATTCTTAACTAGCCGTCTCTCACTGAGTTGTCGTGGGATAATTCTTAACATTCGTCCGACAGTTTAGATAGGAAAAAGAGACCAATGGGCCAGACTTTACATGCCACTTTGTAGAGACATTAGGTTATTTCGAAGCAGGATACATGCAGAATGAGCAGCGCCTTCGCAGGGACTCGAACCACAGACCTCTGGAATACGCGCCCAGCGTGCTGACCGCTACACCAGGAAGGCATGCGAAGAAGGTGGGAGAAATACTTTACATAATTCCCCTTTTAAAGGGCAACTGGGGTTCAGGAAACCCAATTGCCAAACCCCAGTAGTAGAGAATCATCATCTACCAACTTTTTAGTTTCGGGGCCACTGTAGAATTGTTGTGTAGCGAAATTAAGTGAATTAAGTAATTATTAAATAATCAAAATTTAATCTTTCATATTCCAAATTTATGCTACACAACGGGCGTTTTTAGTTAACTTCTGTGTAATTTTGTTTTATATTAATCGGGCTTTTTCACACTTAACTTTCTACGTTCTTAGCTTTCTTCATTCGCGAAACTTAAAAACGGCAGACAATGGAACTTTGTGTATTTTCCACGTAATATTTGAATTTAAAAATACTTAATTTGTGTTCACATATTTATGATTTATACTACTGGAAGCAGAAAAATTTTATCTTCAATTTGAGACTACTTCCGAATCAATTGTTAAATTAGTTTTTGAGTTATGGCAATTTATTAAATTAATTTTCTTACTTTCGTGGGATGTGGGATGAATTTTCGGAGGTCGACTTCTTAGTTGCATTCTTTCCCCCTGATAAGATCCTTTCCGGTGGGGGAGTGACATGTTTATGACAATAACTTTACCCAGGTGTTTGTTGGCAACTTTTTTGGCGAGGTAGAATTAATGGTTGGATTGACAATTAGCAAAGTGTGAAATTTTTACAGTGGTGTAAGGCAGGATTTGATGAACAAATTTTTACCGATTTTGATGGGGTTTGGCAATATCTGGAACTCCTTCTTAACAAAAAGGCGATACAGGTGTCGCTCGCCCTATTTTTTGCACTCTTTTGCACGCTCTTTTCCCATGAAGTTCTGAGGGAACCTCGTAGAATTTGAAGCAGGACTTATTGCTCTCTTTTACAGAAGTAATTTGCCAAACATAAAATTTTCGTTTACTTGCCTCCTCGGAGGTTGTTTCCATTTGGAATGAATTTACTAAAATTACGATCTTCGAAGGGCACAGACTGCCCCATCCATTTAGCGGTAATATGATTCTAAGGAAATTCTTATTTGTTTAATTCTGACACTCGGAACTGGCCTAAAGTATATCTACGTCTATCTACCTGTTGCTGCTCCCATTCCTTTTGATGTGGATCTGGATGATTGCTATGGAACTTCTACGAATAACTACCATCATTCCTTTTGTACCGGAGTTTGCTCCTTGAGTCCAGTTCGATTTTAGGCAAGATTTGAAGATAGAAATTTAAAATTAATATAGAATAAGGAGATTAGCATACAGCCAAGAAAATAACATAGAAATTTCTTTTCAAATAATTCCCTTTATATCCCAAAAAATATCTGGAAGATTTCTTTTGAAAATGAAGGTTTTTAAGAACTAAGCATGGCTAAAATATAAGGACTGGTTTGTGTTGTGCTGCCATCTAGTATAAATAAAGAAGGTTCAGAGTAACATATAAATCCTTTTTTATTCAATTTTTCTGTGCGTACAGAAGGAAATTTTTAGGTGTGCACAGACACCGTGTACACCGTGTTGCAAAGGGTTAACTAGAAGGTAAACTAAGTTTTTAACAGAATAACTTTAGTTGAAGAAAACTACAATAAAAGAATAAATTATTGGACTAATTATCAATTTGAATACAGCATTTGCAAGAAAATCACCGCTTTGCGTCCCGCTTTCTGTGTTTACAGAAAACTTGCTTCACCTCGCGTATTCTTCATCAAAGATTGAATCAATGATGGGACATTGCCGATTATTCCTTGTAGCGTCTAATACCATCCAGTGTACGAAGTCTACGGTAAGCGAGTAGTGGTCTTCGTCTGGAACTTATACTTCCGTTGCATAAAAGAAATGCTTTTTTCAGCATGCAAAATCTCCCACACATCCGTATGTAGACACAGATTTCAGCTATATTCGTCTATGTATTTGTGAATAGGGAATTGCAAAGCCACTGCAGCTTGTGTTTTTTTCATTTCGTATGCTGTCGTATTGCGTGATAACCCTACGTTACAACTTCCTTACTTGGAGAACACAGTTTCCTTTAGTGTTTGACTGAGCCTGACGAAAATGATGTGGGGCAGGTATAAAGTCATCTTAGATAACTTAGATAGATCTTAGATCAATCTTAGATACTTGTCTTAATCCGTCCGCTGTATTAAGTATCCATTATCACTTGTTCTGTCGTAAACCAAATGGATATCAGCGTATTTCACATTTGTGTAGTCAGATCTGTTGTTTCAGAATTCAATACACAACTTATTGTTGCACGTGAATCCACTTTGCGAGGCCGCTCTGATTGGTATAATGGTTAGAGCTCCTGTTTGCTGTATCGATAGCCTCGGGTTGGAATCAAGGAGAAGGTATGGACGTTTGTGACTGCATAATGTCTGTGTGGTATGGGACACTTAAAATACAGGATGAACCGAAAATCCTATCGAGTAGTTTGCTAGTAGGGGAAGAGGGGTAACAGTTGGACCGTCTTTAGGGGTGATCTTCATCAAAATTAGGTTGGAATGTGGAGAAATATCATTATGTCGCATATGTGGCTCTCAAGACCAGCGACTGAAACAGTTTTCGCCTACTCTCCACTGTAAATTTCGTGGACTTGCTTTGATTAGGTCAGACAACTGACATAGACTGCAACATTAATCTGCAGCCCATACGCCTATCCGAGCGCAAGCACTTAGCAACCCTGCTTCGGCAGACATGAAACAAACTAAGAACAAAATCAGATATCAATCAACTACCACCTTCTGTTTCTTTTCGACATCAGATCCTGTTTTATTTTCAGGATTTTCACCGAATAAATATGGTACGAGATGACATGCTTCTGGCAGTTATAGTTTTTCTTAATGCATACTGTATTAATGGAACACTTCATATAACAAGCTATTCGTAAAAGGTGACTACAGACTTTATTTCCTTTGCTATATATTAAGCATATTTTGCAATTAATAAATTTCTATGAACAAGGTAGAATGAGTAACATTCAGCTTTTGAATAATTTTGAAGATTTGTGAATAAGCAAATTTTTAAAATACAAAATGCAAATTTCCGTATGGCCTTAGTAAAGAAGCTTATTAGCCAAATACAAATGCTCTTTACATGCTCATATGCAAAATTTAAGGAGGTACTCGTAACTGATGCTTTCATGGTTACGACAAAAAGTTATAAATAGTGCCATTATATCAAATATAGAAACATTAATCGTCAAACTAATCACTTCTGTTTCCTAATTACTCCCTAAAATTTAAGGAAACTTCAAGACGGGATTTAATTTCGATCGTAAACGTGCATAACATATTTATCAGTTACAGCAAATTAATTTTCAAATTATTTAAAACATTCACGTGCATAATGCAGAGCTATTGAGCATTTTACATTTAACTTATTAAAGCGTAGTCAGGAGGAGAAGGTTATTAAAGCGTAGTTTAAGGAGGAGAAGGTATGGACGTTTGTGACTGCATAATGTCTGTGTGGTATGGGACACTTAAAATACAGGATGAACCGAAAATCCTATCGAGTAGTTTGCTAGTAGGGGAAGAGGGGTAACAGTTGGACCGTCTTTAGGGGTGATCTTCATCAAAATTAGGTTGGAATGTGGAGAAATATCATTATGTCGCATATGTGGCTCTCAAGACCAGCGACTGAAACAGTTTTCGCCTACTCTCCACTGTAAATTTCGTGGACTTGCTTTGATTAGGTCAGACAACTGACATAAACTGCAACATTAATCTGCAGCCCATACGCCTATCCGAGCCTAAGCACTTAGCAACCCTGCTTCGGCAGACATGAAACAAACTAAGAACAAAATCAGATATCAATCAACTACCACCTTCTGTTTCTTTTCGACATCAGATCCTGTTTTATTTTCAGGATTTTCACCGAATAAATATGGTACGAGATGACATGCTTCTGGCAGTTATAGTTTTTCTTAATGCATAC
>KK118690.1:906910-944280 GCA_000611955.2 Stegodyphus mimosarum | reverse complement strand
AAGCACTTAGCAACCCTGCTTCGGCAGACATGAAACAAACTAAGAACAAAATCAGATATCAATCAACTACCACCTTCTGTTTCTTTTCGACATCAGATCCTGTTTTATTTTCAGGATTTTCACCGAATAAATATGGTACGAGATGACATGCTTCTGGCAGTTATAGTTTTTCTTAATGCATACTGTATTAATGGAACACTTCATATAACAAGCTATTCGTAAAAGGTGACTACAGACTTTATTTCCTTTGCTATATATTAAGCATATTTTGCAATTAATAAATTTCTATGAACAAGGTAGAATGAGTAACATTCAGCTTTTGAATAATTTTGAAGATTTGTGAATAAGCAAATTTTTAAAATACAAAATGCAAATTTCCGTATGGCCTTAGTAAAGAAGCTTATTAGCCAAATACAAATGCTCTTTACATGCTCATATGCAAAATTTAAGGAGGTACTCGTAACTGATGCTTTCATGGTTACGACAAAAAGTTATAAATAGTGCCATTATATCAAATATAGAAACATTAATCGTCAAACTAATCACTTCTGTTTCCTAATTACTCCCTAAAATTTAAGGAAACTTCAAGACGGGATTTAATTTCGATCGTAAACGTGCATAACATATTTATCAGTTACAGCAAATTAATTTTCAAATTATTTAAAACATTCACGTGCATAATGCAGAGCTATTGAGCATTTTACATTTAACTTATTAAAGCGTAGTCAGAATTTTCCTCTCTGATCTTTTCCTCTACGTGTATCACAAATTTCTGCATCATCTAAACTTTTTTACCCCCAGAGTGCAAATATCCTCATAAAACTCTGTGCTCTTTTTAAAGTGTGGAGACATAAGGTTATTTCGAAGCAGGAGACGTGAAAAATGAGCAATGTCAATAGGAGATCTTAATATTACAGAATGTAACGCCAACAACCCCAAAATGTATTAATTGTAAACTATCATATGATGTAAATAAAACTAATTTCAAAACCAGTCACCCGGCATATGGACCCAACTGTCCTACGTACCAAAGAGAGAAAACAAAAGCCAGAACTGCTTATAGCGATATAATCTAATTATACAGCGATATTACCTACTATCTAGAGACACTGTAAGAGCAGCTTGAAAACGATCAATAACAACAGATAAACAAAGCACTGAAGCTATGCATTCACTACTTCCTGTAACTCCAGAAAAGTCCCAGGATGTCACAAATGTTTCTGATTTGAAAGTATTAAATGAATTCAGTCCTAGATGTTCATCTAGACAGACATCCGAGAAGAATTCAAATAAAAACAGAGTATCTACTGAATTTAGTGACATTTCAAAAGACCTATTACAGAATGAAGGTAATATGGCAACAATAGTTGATGATAATTCTACTGTTGTTATTCCCACAGACGAAATAGTCGACAATGAAATTAGTTCAAGTTCTGCGTTCAGTTTGAATAATTCTTCGAATATAACATGCAGCACTGAATTCAATAAAACTGATTTTGAAACAGAGACAGCATCTCAAAGTAGCAATATTGGTACTGTCATTTTATTACCTGGAGAATCAAAAGATGTAGCTGCTGCATTTAATAAAGCAGACGGTATTAAGTACAGGGAAACTAATAAACTTGAAATCAAAACTATCAAAAATCAAATGATGAATCTAAATGTGACTTAATACATGAAGAGTCAGTAAGAACAAATAAACAAAATATTGAAGCCTTGCATTTACCACTACTTATTATTCCAGAAAAGTCTCAGGGTGATGCAAATGCTTCTGATCTGAAAATGTTAAATGAGTTCATTCGCAGGCGTTCATCTAGACTGAAATCCGAGAAGACTTCAGATAACAACAGAGTATATACTGAATCTAGTTCCGTTTCAGAAGTACCATTACAGAATGAAGCTAATATGGCAATATTTAAATGCTGATAATTTGCTGCTGTTATTCCCAAAGGTGAAAATGTCGATAATGAAGTTAGTTCCGGCCCTGTCTTCAATTTGGATAATTCTTAGAATGTGAAATGCAATACTGACCCTGTCAACGTATGAATTTATAAACCAGAACCTATGAGCTAAAACATATGAACTCAAGATAAACTGGAACTAGAACTATGCACTATGAACCAGAACAATGAACTTATTTAGGTACTTATCGAAATTTGAAATCAATGTAATATACACAGGCAATGTCCATTCAATCTATACTGCTATATATATATATTTAAATTGTTTATACAGATTTTTCTTATGCATATTTTCATGTATATTCTCATGTATGTTACATTCATGTGTGTACTTTATATATATTACCAAATTTCAATAAATGCCGCACAGCTCAGTGGAGGAGGGTATCTCATTAGAAGTCGAAAGGGACAATACCTATTTTACTTATAGGGATCATTGAGTCTTCCTTTCATTTCAACCAACCAATGAACCAACCTACTGAGCCGATGCTGTTCTCGCTCTGTGCTATATGGATCATTTCGAAATAAGTATCGCTTACTGTTCGTTTCTTTCTCTCTCTGTTTGCGAAGTTTCATCACTTTCTGGCCAGTCCTTCTTGGTGTAGCATTTTTAGTATCGGGTAGGGTAAATATTATCCGAAGCTGGTTCAGAAATTCTACCGGAGCATCAAATTCAATTTATCAGCAACGATGTAACGCAAAACTGAACGATTATAACTACTATTACAGCTGGCAGGGACTAAATGTAGCGTGAACGAAGAGCCAGAAGCACGCACCCTCTTAATCTCCAAAAACCTCAGTTTAAATAGTGGCTATCTTATTCGCATGCTGTGAGAAATGAGGAATATTTATAATAAATCTTTTTGAATTGAACCATTTCAGAATGAATCACCATCATTTCATTTCACATAACCCTCATGACGCAAGGAACTGATGTAACTCAAATCGTCTTTCATCCAACAATAATGTTACACTTTCCAAATAAAACCTTTAACTTACCAATAGAAATCAAATAGAAATATTCGTAATTTACGTCCAGGTAGTAATCTAAGCATTTGATTTAGCTTGTCTCTCCTGCTAACATATAGTCTGCCTATTCTTTTTCTTACTTCAAATATATTGATTGATATTAATTTTTGATGCATTTATTGAAGAACAGGTCAGCGTTTAGGAGTGCTGATTTGTCAATGATATAGAGCCGTCTGTAAATAAGTGATCTATCGGTCTTTAGTGCTGTTACAGTTTCATGTACGACTGCTGATATTATGTTCTTGTACGATCACATCAGTATTATCATTATCATTCCACATACATACATAGATTACTGTACAACTATAAAGTGAGAGATAAAGCTAGGTAGATAGATGATTAGGGAAATTGGATAACAAACGGATTTATGAAGAGCAAGTAGGTAGATAGACGCACAGAGGGAGAAACTGGTACTGATCGGCAGATACATAGATTTTAGTTGCATAGATAGAGATGTAAATTGAGAAAAATTGCTCACGTTTCAACTGAACACTTTTTTAAAATTTTATTTTAAACTCATATGACGCTAGAACTTCCACATTTATTATAAATTTTAAACGATACGTTCAAATCACTGACCAAATATTTCTGAACCATCATTATTAATTCAACCGAAATGTTGGAAGTTTTTAAAGTTCTAAGAGACAAAGTAAGTCTGGTAATGAAAAATCCTCTCATTTCATTTTCTTAAAATTCAATAGTTTCGTAAAGCCTCCTTTCAATTTAAAATCCATTGCATTTTCTACAAAGTGTGCAAAACATCCTTTTTTTTGAGAAAATAATAAACTGCTTCTACTCAGCATACCTTCCTATAATAAGTTTTGCCTCAATATTTGTTATATTTCCTAAGGTATGATGAATAGCTGAAAATTTATTTTATTTCATTATTCAGGTATTCCAGTTTATGTAGCCAAAGTTTCAATTTAAAAAAAATGGTTCCATTTTTTAAACTGGAAACATCACTAAAATTGAATTTACCTACCTTAGTATAAAAATTCTCATTTCCTTTAGTAAAATCATCTCCAAGATGTAGAGCGCCGCTTCAAGAAAATTCGCAAACATACTTTTTTTTCAATTTTTTATTTCCATGGCAATAGATTGGAACAGGCTATGCTTCAGAGCTACACAGTCATAGTTTAAACCTTTCCAATTTACTTTCAAAAGTGATATTATAAATAGCTCTTCTGTGTAGTAAATTACACTAATTAAGTATACTTTGTCGTACTGATGTAAATATTTAAGTAATACTACACAGAAACAAGGTACATATGTATAAGTGCTAGTGTATAGGTTTTAATTTTAACGTTTACTTTTTACAGTGCATGAAATAATATCTGAGATATCGATCTCTCTGATTCGAGATATGTATAGTGTTATCTTCGTGCAGTGTTACCTGATTTTTAAGAAAGTTGTTAATATGTAAAACAATTTATAAAAAATTCGCATTAGCGTTTAGAAACTTATAACATTCATGCTTTAACAAAAGACTCTAACGTAAAAACGGCATAAAAACTGCTGTATGGCAAATTTTTAATATTTCACATACACATTAAAATAACAATGCCATTGAAAACCATTTTTAACGTGTTTTTGACCATGTAAACGTCTATAGTGAAGTCTTTACAGATGTTTATGTTATCCATTCCGTATTATTACTAAAACCAATATCATATATGCGAAAAGCGTTTTTATGATTCCAATAGGCGAAACTATGCGTATAATTTATAAACCTAGTAGAGGCATTAGGTCAGTTTTGAAGTTAGTTTTGAAGCAGGAGACACGAAAAATAAGCAATGCCGTCGCCGGCACTCGAACCGGGAACTCTTGAATACGCACGGAGTATGCTAACCGTTACACCACGATGACATAAAAGAAGGAGAGAGAAAATATATACTCCTCCTTTTAAAGGACGACTGGGGATTAAAGGGACCCAATTGCCAATTCCTGGTGGTGCAGAATCATCATCGTCCACCACCTTTTTAGTTCGGGAGCCACTGTACAGAAATTAGTTTTTTTTAAGCTGGAGACGAGAAAAATGAGCAGTGCCCTCACAGAGACTCGAACCCTGGGCCTCTCGAATACGCGCCGAGTGTGCTAACCATTACACCACGAAGGCATGCTGGAAGGATGGAGAAAATACCTTATATATATTCCTCCTTTTAAAAGGCGACCTATTAATGTCATTTTTATTTATAAGAATCACGCATAACAGATAATTCTATAGCAATTAATAATAAGTTATATATAAGCTTTATAAGTTATTTTCTCCCTTCTTTCACATGCCTTTGTGTGTAACTGGAAACATACTCGACGCGTATTCGAGAGGTCCAGTTTTCGAGTCCCGGTGAAGGCACTGCACATTTTTCCCGTTTCTGCATAAAAAATCCTTATGATTCTACAAGTGGCGCCCGAATTAAAAGGTGATGGACGATGACTCTTCACTACCAGGATTTGGGTTTCCAAATACCCAATCGCGCTTTAAAAGGAGGAATTATATAAGGTATTTTCCTTCTGCTTTCCGCATGCCTTCGTGATGTAATACGCGACACGTATTCGAGAGGTCCAGGGTTCGAATTCCGATGAGGGCAACGCACATTTTTTACGCACGCGTCCAGCTTAAAAAATTTTAATATCTCTATAGTTTCTTTCGCAGATACTTAACCGTAACTTTCACATTTGTTTAGCTTATTCCAGACAATTTTTGTACACTAAAATAAAGCATGGACACGTTTTGTTCTTTTTAATACACGAGATCCTTTCTTTCTGCACTTTCATTTCAAAATAAATAAATATCTCTAGTTATTCTCTTAAGGGAAATAAAAAATATAATTAGAGTTTACAATATTATTCCAAAATTAAATAAAATGTCTAATTTTTTTCTTAACTTGGCGTACGTTTGCACGTATCTAATATCATATTCCACTAATACCAACTTGTTTATATCTGACAATAATTAAACCTGCTCACATAAAGCTTCTAATTCTGAAAAGACGGATTGGGCCAAAAATTAGGAAAAGAGAAAAATTTCTGCCAAATAAATCTGAGCTTTCAGTAGCAATTTTTGTTCTAATAATGCCTTGCTACACAATTTAAGCCATCACTAAAGCATGAAATATAAATTCACTTACAATCTGTCTCGTTATAAATACCCAAGAGAAGATTGTTTTCCTTCTGCTTAAAAAAATTAATCTGACAGTTTTGACAGCGATGTAATTTTTATGCTTTTGCTGTAAAACCTGACATATTTGCTTGTTAATAAACAAACTCTGAGCTTTATCAGAAGCAAAATAATTGAAAATGTAATGCAACGTGTAAGACAATGCACTACAGAATTTGAGAGGAAAGCATGATTTTGTTTTGATGACTAAGATAAAGTCAATTTGAATAAGCCTTTTGACATTTTATATGCAAGTGAAAGAAGCAAGTTTCTTTCCAAGATAATACCAGCCGATGCTAAAATAAAATTTAGAAAACATTACGCACAAACTGGCGGTTTTATTATTATTATTATTATTTCATTTACAGACACATACACGTTTAGGGAGCATTTAGGTTAATGGTACGGTAGGCTAAATACACTAATAATACTAAAAATACTAAATCAGCATATCTCTAGAATTTACGATAGACAGTCTCGTGTTCGGATGGAGGACTATGTTATTCGAAATTTGCTGACTCTAGATGCCGTTGTTTTTTCACAATGCGCAAAACTTACGTATAATCATGCAGATTCTTCATTATTTAGTTTTTTAAAATCTAATACAGGACGATACTATTTCGTGGTAACAATTTAAAAAGTGATTCAATGCAAAATATCGTTTCGAGACTAATAGCCCGTTCGGACTAACACCCCTTTGGGCTAACAAAATTTCAACATTTCGAAAAATATAAACAGTACCACGATGCGGTTTTCATAGAAATACACAGAAAAACGTGGAATTATTTTTAATTAAAAATGTAAAATTTTTTACATGAAACAGTTACTCTTTTCACCAACATGTTGTGCTTCAGACGCTCGTGGAATGGCAGAACATAGTTTGAAACACAGTTGATATTGCCAAATGTATGAAAGCCATCGTTAGTCAGACGTGGCACAACATACTGCAGAACATCGAAAAAGAGTTTTGTCTGCAATTCCTGTCACATTATGACCAGTAACGTCTTTCATTATGGTCAATCTCTGTGCACCTATGACTTTAAGTAATCCTGGAACCAAAATTGATAAAATGTAAGGTCTGGAGACCTTGGTAGCCATTCATGCAGGAACGAACATGAATAACACATCAATATAGGTAAACAAAATATATCGACATTTGACGATAATTGAGAACACAATTATCATCAGATGTCGGTTATTACAGTTGCTGCGAAAAGCGTATGCAGAGGCGTTTCTCATGCACGAATGTCAACAGCATGTTACACTATTTACTCAATACAATGTGTTACAATTATGTGTTTTGTTATTATGTCAGGACTGAGTGTTCGGTGCATATTCTTGGCAAACATCTTCGTGGAACCCTAAAGTCCTGATCTTGAACAGGGAGCTGAATGCAGCTATGTTCTGTGGTAGAAAACTGTGGTTAAGTGGTAGAAGAACTGTACTTTAGAGGGATTTAAAATCCTCTTTTATTAAACAACAATTATTTACAACCACTTCCCAACTCGGGAGGGATACAGAAAATAATGACCCCCACTTGGGTCTAAACTGAACAATCAAATTATTAAACTAAAACTAATTAGAAATTAGTCGTTGCTCACAGAGCTATGAACGCGAGGTTGGCCTCTATGCTAAACGGTGCGTAGCAAGATTTAACTAATACTAACGCACTTAGAATTATTTCAATAAGTAATAGCGTAACAGCGCTACGGCTTAGAATTTAAATACTAGCTGGTCAGGCGAACGTTGAACAGAGTAACAGTGGTCTGAGACTAAAAGCTCTCTCACACTGAAAGGTTCCTACCTCTCGTTTAAATAGAAGTTGGCTCCACTTCAAATTAGCATAAAGCTGAAACGCGCGCTTATTCTAACGGGAAGTTGAAATAAGAACAGATAGAAAAAGGCAAATTAAAATAAAACTTTGTTAGTTTAACTAAAACCTTACAATTAACATGCATTAAGTTCCGAATTTTTAAATCTAACAAAGGGCTATAATATTTGGTGGTAACAATTTAAAAAGTGATTCAACGCAAAATGGCGTTTCGAGTCTAATAGTCCGTTTGGGCTAATAAAATTTCAGTAATTCGAAAAATATAATTAGTAGCACGATGCGGTTTTCACAGAAATGCACAGAAAATCGTGGCATTAATTTTAATTGAAAATGAAAAAAATTACACTATTTGCTCGATACAATGTGTTACAATTATGTGTTTTGTTATCAACATGCAATAAGTTCCGAATTTTTAATACGAAAATTTGAGTGTTATAAAATGATATGCTATATATTTACTTTAACTGACAAAATTAAATTAATTGCACTTATTACAGAGATTAAAAGCTTAAACGAACGAAATAAATTAAATATTTAATTTATCAATTTAGCAAGAAATAAGTCTCTAAGAGAGATATTTCATATGACAGTTTTCAGTTTTCTCAGAGCGAAACTATGTCTCGTTACACCCACAAGCTCATATTTGATTCTTGTACATATTTCCTTTTATACACAAAGTATAAAATAGTGGACATTTGACGCTGCCTCAAACATTTTGTTTGGCAAAAGATAACACGTGTTAAAAATATTTCAAAAATCAAAGCTTCAAAAATCTTTGGTATTAAAGAAAAGCAGCTACCAAATAATCAATAATATTGCCTCGGATTTGCGTTTTGAGTTCACCAACTTTGGTATGTCCGAGGCATGAAAAGGCGACGTAAAATACTGCTTGGTACAAATTGAAGGAACGTACAAGACGTTGCTGGGGTAGCTCATGTTATTCTAATGAAGAACGCTGAACACGACCACACGTCGACGTGCGCATTTCCTTTTAGGTAGGAAAGAAGTAACTCATGCATGTTTTCTCCCCTTTTCCAGACTATTTGATGCAGAATTTTGGCAGTCACAAAGAATTTTTTATGCGAAACAGTCCAGCTGGAGTACCTGAATATTTTTGCATCGCCAACGAGCCCCCGCTATGTTTTTGTTTCAGCATTTATTTATTGGTTTTCTTTTTTCCCACTGTTTTGCTTTCTCGTCAGACTCTGGTTATTTTGCTTAAAAAAAGAATTGAAGTGTTTCCATGAATATATTCTCCCGACGATAAACAAAATATATCAAATTCTGTATTTGGGATGTTTATTTTCTAAATCGTGTACAATTCGGTATTCAGTATTTGTGTTTTAGATTAAATTAAAAGCTGGTGCGTTCCGAGATAAGTCATTTCATAATATGCACATATTTACTCAAGTTGAGCCAGCAGAATTCCCCAAGCTTATAAAGTTGAAGCATTCTTTAAATAAATGGTTTTCATTTTATCGACCACAGAAAAAGCAGCCAGATATTGTCTATGGTTAAAAATTTATCTTTGGGAATCTTTTATTTATCTTCGGAAAATTTATCTTTTAAAGTTTCTGTACTTTGACATTCTGGTTATAAATTTCAATTTCTAAAGCTCTATTTTTCTTCCAAATATCAGCGTTTTATGATGAAAAAAACAATAAAGCAATATAGAGAAGCTTACCTTGTTAACGTGTTTATCAAGCATCTTCGCAAGAGATAGTAGAGTAAAATACTTCTTCTGAGTTATTAAAGATTTCCTACAATTTACCCAAAACTCGCGAGTAAAGTAAAATCAATTACAAATGGCAGAATCGTAGTATGCAAGAAAGAGATCTTGAATATCAATATTTAAAGTATGAAATATCTGATCTTTAAAACTCGCTCTACATTCACAAGTTCCGAAAGCCTTCATTTTCTCTAATGTCTACTCTTACTGACTTATAGACAGCACGAAAGTCGCTTTTATTACTTGTGTGAAAAGAAAAATATTAAAAATTTCATAGGCATTTCCCGTTTATAAACGCTAAATATCTCTAAATATATTTAGCATAGCTAAATTGTTGTCAATTTAGCTATGAATTATCTACTAGTAGGCAAAATAAGGAAGTCGATATATTCAGTTCTGCTGTAAAGCTAATCGCAAAGAGTCAACAATTAATAAGGGTGTACCAGAGTCCAGTTGCCAACTACTGATACCCTGGTCCAAAAATATGATTAATTTTGGTTGTTGAATTTTAGTCCAGACAGATAAAAAAACAAGTAAAAATATACAACACACATGCTCTTAAATGCTTTAATAAATCATCTAATTTATGTTGAAGAATAAATTAGAAGCTTTACGTTTAGTTCTAATGCGGTTTATTTAAATTTGTTTTCCCAGGAAAACAAGAAACTACGTAACATTAGAGATGTATAAAATCTTACGAAACAACATGTAGCCACCAAAAACTACTAAGTAATTAACTACAATCAGAGAGCTGAACTAATTGCATCTTTTCACTTCCTTTTATAAAGTAAAAAGGAAGTATTGTAATCCTGAAAAATTTCGGGTATAATATTTCAACGAAAATATCCATTTTGAGCGCTATCGAATGCAATTTAACGATGTATTTGTGTGACATCTGTACGTAAAGACAGAATAAAAGACTCTTTTCCCCCGAAAAAATTTACAAAACTGATTTAAAATGGATTCCGAAAAGATTTTTCGTAGCGTCTGTACGTACGTACGTACGTATGTAGGCGTGTATCTCGCATAATTCAAAAACGAGTAGCGTCAGAATGTTGAATTTTATTTTTATATAGGACTGCTATAACATGTAGATGTGCACCTCCTATTTGGTTGCAATCGGCCGCACCAAAAGTATATAAATATATGCATACATATATCCACTCTGTTACTCGGCTCAGTGAGCTCAGTTTATTCTTATACGTTTATAAATTGTGCATTTTTTGCTTAATAAAAAAAATAACTGAATTATGTTGTTTTTATCTTTCGGTTAAGGTTCTTATGCCTTTAGTTAACCTGCATGTTATAGTTGCAGAATTATCAACAATTTAAAAGTTGTAAGTGCGACTAAGCCTAATATTTTTACCATAGCAGCCATGTTTGTTTACATTTGAAACATAAGATATCAGCGGATTTGTTGCCAATGTAGAGAAACTAAGCCTCGCAACAACAAACTAACGTCTTCTTTTATTATTGAGATTTAAATTAAGCTTAGTCTGTCGAGGAATTCTCATTAAATTATTAAATTATCCCATATATTAACTCGGCATAGCATCCACAACAAATTAAATCAGTTTCTACGCCTTCAGTGTCTTTTTGCCGAGTGAGACCAAAAGTAAACTTTCAATTTTGTGCACCGAAAAATCTGCCTTTTTGCCCGCTGGTCGAATTGCTTGTTTTGTTTAAATCTAAGTTTAACTGAAAAAGAACAAAAAATTAAAAATTGTTTTTAACTGTATTTGGTGTGTTATGTTTTTTTATATCTTTCAATTTTTAATATAAATATCTTGAGTTTTTATGTATTTTTATCTTGTCGCGAAGTGAGAACTGAATTAATTGAATGAGAAATATATCTGTAATAAAATTCGAGGAAGTAGGTTTAAATGAAAGGCAGAAAAAAATGCGTGTAATTTAATATTCCGTACAAGGAAGTCATGTGGTATATCTATTAGTTGATCACCGAATCCAATAGTCACAATCTCGATAAAGTTTGAAGGAGCTACACGTTTTGCATTTTGTTTTGTCAATTATAATAAATTTCAAGTATTAATTATAGAGGGTGCTATTATGTCCCCTATAATTTATAATTCCATTTATAAGCAATTCAGATTACCTTTCTCTCAATATAGATTATTTTAGACTTGGAAATATCTCAATTGGTATTAAATGCCATTAGAAAATTTCAAGTGGTGGATAAAAGCATTCTAATCATTACTAAATCTACATTCGATGCTTATCTGATACTAAACTTTTGACCTAGTTAACATTATTCTTAATTTACTCTGTAGTTAATCTACAATTTTTCATAATTTTTACAAAATACATTTCATGAAGACAACACTTAATTACAGGTTCAATCTTAAATAGTCTTAGCAAAACTTCGGTGGACTACTTATGCGAAATTTTATTAGCTCTATACATGTTGTCAAACAGGTATTGCAACACATGAAACAGCGGCATCCAGGTTACTTCTGAATTGTTCGCAGTATAGAAATATCGAGGCCAGAATTTGAATGTAGATTCTTGACGAAGCTCAATACCCTGTCTAGGTGTAAATGCCACGATGACATGAACGCTAGCTAGACGGATGCTTCAACGTGAGAAGCATTCCGCTGCACAGAATCATCGAAACCAGCATTTTCGTAAAAATATCGACGAGTCTGTTCTAAAGATGCAAGTTCCTCGAACGCATTCCTCAGGGCAGCCGAGTATTATTCTTTTATTAATCCATAAGCATTGATACTAGGCAGTTATTCCTTTCTTTATAGTTCTCAAGAAGATCTATGAAACATTGCAGAAAATTATCATGATCGGTTCCTTCATACCAAAACGAGTCATTTCGACAGATCTCCACATTATTCGCATCTCATGCTATGCTCTCATTGGTTCTGCATCTTTGTTTTCGCCTCTCGCCTCTCACCTCTTATTTCCTTTTTCTCAAGCTCCCTTTTTGTTTCCTTTCGTTTTTCACCAAATTTCTAACAAGTTCCCTTTTTTGAAATTAATCAAAATTGACAGTTAACGCAACCATGAATCACATCGTCTTTATTGGTAGAAGGACATCTCAAAATGTCTCAAGAAGTCAATCATGAAAATCTGAAACGTTTCAAGGAAAACGCGTAAATGACACAACAATAATTGCAATCCTAATCATGCGGCAGAGAAACGTAACATTCCAGCACATGGAGGAAAACAAAACCGGTAAATCATGAACCATTTCTAAAGAAATGGCCCACGTAAACACTCTGTTTATTATTCTATTACCAGTTTCAAAGTATCGTACTTTCATTAGCGCAGATTCTTAACTTTGAAAGGATTTAATTAATAGGTTCCATTGATGTTGGCAAATTCTTAACTTTAACAATTAGGAAAATTAAAAGGAAGACTATTATTCTTGTTATTCTACTTGCAGGGCATTTCATGGTCTGGATATCCTCTCAATGTGAAACAACTGTACCTTTCTCAGAGAATTAAAGTTCCTGTCCCAATGCCAGATTAGAGAAACTTTGACAGAATATTAAGAAACGTTGTGAAAATTATCTGTAAGACCTCTGAATATTTTGAATTTATCTGCCAATCTGCAGGGAGATGTTATGCTTCTCCCAGCAGAAATTCCCCAAATTCCAAATGCTTACAATAGTGTTTAAGTATGCATGTTTTAGCTATTCTCCGCATCAAAAGTTAGGTTTGTTGTTCACCCATCACTCTTCCTCCTTCCATAGCTTGTGAACTAGTTTGCTGCTCTTCATAAGAAATTACACTCAATACTCTGCAAAAAAATCGAAGCACCAAGAAGGACTTTTGCGACCGTGACAAAATTTGGAATGCAAAATCATCTTGATCGAACATGTCAATGATCAATGTTTCAAGGCAAATGAACAGAAATTGCGATCATAGCGCGCATTTCTAGTGCGCAATTCGCAAAGTATAAATCCAGTAATACAGGAGGAAAAATTACATTTTTTTTGTTACTGCCATTGTAATTCCGTAAAGAAGCAACTAAAGATGCCATTACGACAATATCGAAGACCTTACAGACATCTAAAAGACTTCGAACGGGGTCAATTGTAGGGTTGCGTGAAGCTGGGTGGTCATGCCGAGCAATAGGCCGCCACCTGCAGCGCACAGACACTGCTGTGCAAAGATGTTGGCAGCAATCGTTGCTACAAGGAAATTGCCGACGAAATGAAGGCTCTGGAAGGCCAAGGAGCACAAATGCGAGGCAAGATAGGATGATTGTTCGCCAGGCCTGAACCGCCCAACGGTATCATTATTGACAATTCAACGCATTACAGCCACGTTTATACCTCCCGTGGAAACGTTCACCATCTCACGGCGCTTATCTGAGGTGGGGTTACGCTCAAAGATGCCTTTAAGACGTTTGCCTTTGACACCACAACATCGGCGGAGTCGTCTGGAGTGGTGTCGCTGCCAATCATCATGGTTGCCATCAGACTGGCATCGTATAGTGTTCAGCGATGAATCCCGCTTCATTCTTGAAGCAGATGATCACCGTGTTCGTGCCTGGAGAGGTCGGGGCCAGCTGTCCCGATCAGCCTTTGTTTTACCAAGGCATGCAGCCATAAATCCTGGTGGGATGGTGTGAAGCGCTATTTCTTATGACAGCAGGTCATCTTTAGTCATCCTCCGTACATCTTTAATAGCTCAACGATATGTTGATACCATCCTGCGGCCGGTTGTATTACCCTTCATGGCATGTCATCCTGGGGCCATTTTCCAAAAAGGTAATGCCAGGCCACATACCGCTCGCACATCTCTGGACTGTCTCCTTGCGGTTGATGCTCTTCCTTGGCCAATAAGGCCTTTCACCAATCCAGCATGTCTGGGACATGGTAGGCCACCAGATTCGGGCACCACAAAATATCGCAGATCTCAGCGACAACTGACGAATGCCTGACAGAATGTGTCGCAGGATGACATTAGGAACCTCCACCACTCCTTGCCTATTCGAATTCAAGCATGCACTGCCACCAGGGGCGGTTCGACCAACTACTAATTTGAACACTCAATGGATGATTGTGAGCCATGAACAGGTACTATGACCTCGTTTTTTTAATCATTTTATTATCTGTGTATAAGTTATACAAATATTCAATTTCATCAAAAACAACCACTTCCTTTATGGTGGTTAGATTTTTTTTTTTTTTTTTTTTTTTTTGAAAAAGTGTGATTTTTTTTTTTTTTTTTTTTTTTGCAAAAGAGTGTAGTTTGCTTTCATCCCAACCTTAAGCTGTTCAGCTATGAGAACAGAAAAAGAATAGAACATCGCATCCTGAAACACAATAACCTACTTAAACACAAAATCTCCAACACTCTACACAGATTCGAAGCAGTAGAAGGAGCTAAAGGCGTATACTAAAATTATATAGGAGAATAAAATTTAAAGCCTTATGCACGTTTAAAATACAAATAAAAACGTATATGTTTACTAGATAAAAATATATGTATATGTTCTGATTATCACAATAATACGATTTGAATACACGTAAAAACTAAGAAAACTTACCAGTTATTTAAATGCTGTCTAACTAGATGCAAATTGAAATTCAATGCTATGTTATCAACAAATTTGGTATAAAGAGCACAAAACATGTTTCAGAGCCGCCTCTTCTTGCTTGCCTCTTTCGCTTATTATACTACGTATTTTCTCAGCAGCACCATGATATTTCAAACATTGTTTGCTGCAGAACCATATCTTTCTGCGAACCCGTGATTATTCGATGTATCGCACTTTGTTCAAAGGAATAAAATTATTTTAGGAAATGTTGCTTGTTAACAGAAGAAATAAGAATTCGAAGTTGGAATAGAAGTATTTTTAATAAGCATATAAAACGGCAAAGAATTTAAATCAAAGCGTAAATGTTTTCTGAATACTTTTAGCAGAAAACATTCAAAGATTTCGAGGGATTAATGTTATGAACAGATATCACCTACCGTTAGGTGAGGCTCTAAGCTTTCTGCTTCTGTAGTTCTTTGCTAGATTAACTTTAGTATGGAAGAACGACGGTGTTATGCCTAACAATATCGAAGACGTGTGCTTAAGGCGCTTATGGTTGTAAACAGAAATAATATATGTAAATAAAATTTGTATGTTTCTTGATAAAAAGGGGAATTTTCACTTTCCTTTCTATTTTATACTCGGACAGAAATGTAACGAATGATAATGTAAGTAGTTATCACAGCACATTCTGAAAGTCCTAGCTTTTATTATCTATGACCTTTCGCACACACTGTCTCATAACTGATTTTATTTCACCTTATTTCTCCAATAAAAGTTTTACATTAGCTGAGCCTTTCATGATTTATAAATATAAAAAATCTGATGTACACATCGCATCACTTCCTTGTACGGAATATTATATTATTCGCATTTTTTTGCATTTCATTTAAACTTATTGGATTGAATTAAATCTACTTCATCGATAGTGCATAAATCACAATAGAATAAATGCACTCTTTAAAATTCACTATATTTGTTTACCACAGTGAAACTCTGGCATTAGCTTCACCTTACAGCATTACATCTCATTCCTTTTATAACTCAGAATGCACAAAAATGACGCATTTCATCTGGAGAATTACCTAATCGTTGTCACGTGTTTTATTCAAATAATATAACAAATCTACAACGATGTGTGAAAGAAATTAAACAAACAAAAAGAAAAGGAAAAGTTTTTCACAGACGATTCAGTATTTCTCATTCAATTAATTCAGTTCTCACTTTGCGACAAGACAAAAATACATAAAAACTCAAAATATCTATATTAAACATTACGAAGTAAATCTTAAACACTTATTTCCTCCAATAAATTCCAGAATGGATTAAGCATGATTTAATTCGCAATAATAAAAGAGGGCGTTACCTTTGTTGTTGCGAAGCTTCGTTTCTCTAGATTGGCAACGAATTCACTATTATCCTATGTTTCAAATGTAAACAAATATGGTTGCCATGGGAAAAATGATTAGGCTTGATCGCACTTAAAAAAAGTTTTAAATTGTTGATAATTCTACAAATCTTGCATGCAGATTTGCTAAAGGCATAAAAACCTTAACCGGAAGATAAAAATAACATAATTCATTCATTTTTAAAGAAAATATGCACAATTTACCAGCATATAAGAATAAAAAAACTGAGCTCACTGAGCCGAGCCGAGTAACAGAGTGGATATATATATATATATATACTTTTGCTGCAGCCTATTGCAACCAAAATAAGAAGTGCACTCCTACATGATATAGCAGTCCTTTATACAAAATTTCAGCATTCTGAGGCTACTCGGTTTTGATTTACGCGAGATACGTGCATACATACGTACAAATGTACGTACGTATAGACACCATGAGAAAAATCTGTTATAAATCCATTTTAAATCAGTTTTATAATACGTTTGGTGAAAAGGAGTCCTTTATTCAGTCCTTACGCAAAGATGTCAAGCAAAAGCGTCGTTAAATTTCATTCGACAGCGGTCAAAATGGAAATTTTCGTTGAAATGATACCCAAAAGTTTTCTCGATTACAATACTTCCTTTTTTACTTCGTACAAGGGAGTAAAATGGAACAGGCTTCTACATAAATTCAACATTTCTGGTAGTGAAACGAAGTGCGTTATGACCCTATACTTCATTTTCTAATTAAATTTTAATGTCCATATGCATAGCATTAATCATTTGACATCTTTTTATGTCACTTTGACCAAGCAGAGCTGAAACTTTAAGGCAGAGGTTAGTTCATAAAAAAATTTACAATATTTTTGTGCATTATTTAAAACTGAAAGCTGCAAAGAGACGGATATTATATTTCTTTTCAATTCTTTACCTAAAAAGGCAATCAGATAAATCATGAACATTAAAATGAACATGACTTTAATTTATTTCACTTTTCTTTTGTAATGTGTTAACATTAAGTCTTCGCTATTTTATTTTCCACTGTATAAAATAATTTCGCCATTAAATTCGCTTAGATTAGAATTGTGCATTTGAATCCTTTTAGTACGCAAAATAGTGCTGCACTTTTTTTGAATAAAAAAAATATTTCATAATTTCATAATTTTTTTTTCCAAATTGTAAATAAATTCTAACTGGTCTCAATCTTTTTTGATGCAGTTATTATTTAAAGTGATGTCTTCTAATTCTTTTAGTCCAAAGGAACTTTGTACCTGAAGGACTATTGTTTTCGTTTTTTGCTATTTTGCGTCGGTTTACTCTGAATGCCCCTTTCACTTTTCAAATTGTTGCCACTAAATATTATAGCCCTGTATTATATTTAAAGAAATTAAATAGTGAAGAATCTGCATAAATGTAGGTATGTTTCTCGCACTGGAATAAAACGACGGTACCTAGAGCCATCGAATTTTTAATGCCGTAATCCTGCTGCTAATATGGGCATGTGGAAGACCTAATTTGAAATTTGGAATTTGTTTTATTATCGATTTCATATTTTGTAAACCTTTAACGAAGTCTTGATTAGCAAACTCAAAGATTTCAAAGCGAGCAATGGCAGCGTTGTACAGAAAAAACATTTTTATCTCAAGCGCGTGAGACTATGTATCGGAAATTCTAAAGATATGCTCAATTTAAAATAATTTGGCGATATTTCTCTTGAACTGAATTTTATGAATTTTGCTAAGAACATGATATTTAATAAATAAAGGTAACACACAAAATGTTTAAAAAACGCCTCTTTGGACGTTATTTAAAATCTGAAACCTTTCAGACTTTTTTTAATATTTTTAAAATTTTTATTCTTTGCTTTGTTTCATGATCGTGCAGTTTCTCCAGTTGCAAGTTCACATTTTTAAATTATCATCTTAATGTTTTTTATTTCTGCAACACTCATTAGAGATTTCTATTTTTAGATTATAAATTTTGGATCGTACACAAGAAGACAATACTGTCGCAAAGGAATGTATTTGAGTATCAAAGGATCTGAGAACCTCAGGAAGTAAGGAGTAATATCGTGAAGAATTTCATTTCAGAGGAGCTAATGAAAAACACATTGTGTCCTTTTAAAAATGGACATCCCAGTACCTGAAGTGGGATAACAAACATAGGAAGATAAGTACTAAGCTCTAGCAAGTTTACATTTCCTCCGAGGACTATAATTTTAACCTGTGGGTTAACATATGTTATAGCCTAGAATTTAATCAAAGATATAATCTTGATTATAATCTGATTACTGCGCAGAATTCAATACCTCAGGTTATTTCAGAGAGCTCTACACACGCAGGAATTGATAGACTTGAATTTATTAAATGAACTGTCAGTGTTGAGTTCACGCATACATTCTTCAATATAAATTATAGTCTGCTATTCAATAGAAGCTTGAACATATATCGAACTGCATTTTTCCAGCACAGTTCTTGTCCGGGCCAGAACCGAATCGGTATATGAAATATGCATGATGAGTGCAGTTGGTATTCATTTTGATTCTTATGCCCGCTTATCATTTCCAGATAAGAATATGGTTACCGTCAATAAATCTATACATTGACGTGGCCTGATGGAAGCGTAGATTACAGTCCTACAGAAAATGTTTGAAAATAAAGACTGGGACATTGATGAAGGAAATTACGGTAAGCCTTTAACCAGGTTTAGTCCCACAAAATCCCAAATAAACTGATGCCAAATCACCCCTTTTTTTCTTGTGCTGCGTTTTAGCTCTGTGCAGTCGGCGTCATGTAGCATCAGTCATGTAGCGTCACGTAGCATGTAGTAAATATTAATATCAACAGATGTTCAACAGAAATGTATTAATTTCAACAGAAATATCAGAAAAAATCTCGACAGAAATATATTAATTTCTTGCCCTCTTTATTGTAAATAACTATTGTTTCTTAAAATAAAGATGCAGCGGTGAACTTTGTCTGTATTTCTTACGAAAGTCGTGTTAACATTGGCTTTAATAATTTCATGCAACGAACTTGCACAGTTTGGCAATTCGCAGCGCTTTTTACAGCTTAGTTATTACTTTCTTAACAAATACCAAATTCAGCGTGTGCTATGCGATTTCTTTTGCATAGAGCTATATAAAATATATGTGTAATACCCATGCCGCCCAACCGGTATAGTGGTTACCGTCGCTGACTGCCGTGCTGAAGTATCCGTCGTCAAATACCTGAGTAGACATGGATGTTTGTAAATGTATAGTGTCCATGCGACATGGGGCACTCTAAATAAGCGACAATCCGAAAGTCCTCTCGAGAGGTAGGAGTTAGAAAAAAAGAGTGGGAGACCCTCGGAGCTTCTTAATCTCGGGGTCGTGGGTTCGAGCCCCACGTTGGGCGCCAGAATTGAGGTAAATATAATCTCGGGGTCGAGGAGGAGTCTTCTTCGTCTTTTCAAATCTTTATTATTTACACTTATATTACAAATACTATATACAACTATTCAAATTAAATATTCTGGAAAATTCACATAATATGTGCCGATATTATATGCCTGATTTCATAGACAGCCATCCTCGCTGACGTCTAAAGGCATTCTGACTAAGCTAATAGGGTTGCCGTAATATCTGGCTCCCTTCAAGTGCCAGTGAAGATTTTTAATCTTCAACAGAGCTGTCCCCCCTTGGAGTGATTTCCATCAAAATTGGGGGCGGAACTGAGCTAAATCATATTGTCCCTTGTAAGGCCCTGAAAGCTGCTGCCAACGCCAGGCATAAACTTGCGCTACTTGCCCTGAGGAATTTCATGGGCTTGGGCTGACTGTAGTTCAGACAAGTGAACATTAGCAACAACAAAAACAGCATGTGTAATATCCAACACCCTACTAAAGCGCTTCAAGAAGAATATCACATTCGAAAGATGCTACACGCATAAATAAAAACAATTTTATATATGTCTCTGTTTAATGTACTATATTCAATAGACTATCACAACTTTTAGTGCAGTATTGCTGTGAAATGAATTTTGTAATCAGCTTATTTTTATTAAGAATATATACAGCACTTATACAGCTTTATAAAGTGCTTTATATTATATGTAGCATTTCAAAGTATTATAAAAACACTAAACAAAAATATATATCTGCCAGGAGTGAATGATGAAAATTTTTAAACTTTCTACATTATCTTATTGAAGGAATAAATCAATTACTCCACCTCGTTCCTTATTCCAAATTATTTCGATGCAATTCCTACTAAGCTGTGACAAATTTAATTGCGGCATTTACTTCCAGGCTAGCTGAAATATATTAATGACTCTTAATTTTATTGCCCGCCAATAATCGTATTTTAACGGGTTCTTAAATCTAATTACACCCATTTAGGAAAGCTTAACGCCTCGCTTGGTGCTTTATTTTAACTCAAGTGTTTTATTTCTGGAATGTACTCTCTAAAATATATTTAGATAGGGCATTGTTCGTAGAAGAAAGCATCCACTGTAATGGGCAACTCTAGAAATTATACGCCTTCATTCTAGGAACGTGAGTAATCGAAAATAACATATTGTAGCCTCTTGAATATGTACTTATCGTTCGTGCATGTGGCACGTGCTAGATTTATTTTAAATGAGTATTTCATTTAGAGATAGAAACGTGATTTAATGATAGTGATAGAAGTCACGCTAAATGTGTTTAAGGAGAGAGAATCTTGATAAAATTTTTAATTTCTCAGCTTTTAATCAAATTTCAGAAATAAAAGGAAGTAAACTGTAGTTTAGTTTCCTACGAATGATCGAGCGCAAGTTCTGGGGATATTTAACAAACAGTCAGAATAATAGGGAGTAATTTGATAAATAGTTTTAATCATGATAAGATAAACAAAATTTTAACGTTCCTTTCGGAACACGGACAAAATGTATGTGAGCAATTATTATCACGAAAAGCTTCTTGCCTTAGCGTAGGTACGCAATAAAAGTAATAACTCAAATTTGCTCTTTTTTGTGGGTGATGGGATAACTAACGAAATAAAACGCAATAAAAGTAATAACTAAATAATAACGCAATAAAACTAATAACTGAATATTTGTTCTTTTTTCTGGGGGAAACTTAATATTTTTATTACACGGGATCAGTAGCTGGAGAATATCTATATCCTTTTATTATAAAATTCTGGTACCTCGTTTCTTGTTATCATGTACCTCTTCTTCAAAATTACCTCCCAGGTTATTTTAATGATTTGATAACTCTAAATTTTCT
This sequence comes from Stegodyphus mimosarum, assembly GCA_000611955.2. Lineage (NCBI taxonomy): Eukaryota > Metazoa > Arthropoda > Arachnida > Araneae > Eresidae > Stegodyphus > Stegodyphus mimosarum. Next base: position 922,418 of record KK118690.1, on the reverse strand, counting down.
TAACCACAATCATGTATTTGGTTCGCACAATCATGTAGTGTGAAAGGGCTATCAGTCTCAAAATACGAATTCGTTTCGAATCACTACAAATGCGTCTTTTCACTTTTCATTCAAGTCTGTTGCTGTTCGGCAAGGTGTAACACATGTCTCTTTCCTAATGAACTCTCTGTTGTGCGTAAACTGACTAAGCTATTTCAAAGCAATAGATGCAGTTTTTAAGAATATTTGTTTCTTACTTTTGAATGGGATCGAGTTAAACGATATAAAGGCATTTAATTCATGATCTGTATAATTACAGTCAATATTTTCACGGAATGAAGTTATATATTCTTTAGTATTTATTTAATAAGTTGTTAAATTTTAATAATTTTTTTCATTAACAAACTCAATGACTTGAAAGCGAGCTGCGATAACACTATACCGAAAAAAATGTTTGTATCTCCAACGCTCGAGACTGTATATTAGAAATTCTAACTGAAGCTGTGCTGTTTTTAAATATTTTGTGATTTTGGTGTTGAGTCGAAATTTTATGTGGCGTAAGTGTGAAAAAAGTGATAGTTCATAAATAAATTTAACACACAAAACGTTAATAATAAAAACACAAAAAAAAGTTTCGTAAGCCATCTTACTAAGAAAGCTGGACATTGATACTATGAACTGAGAAAAGACTGGAAAAAATCGTAAAATGTTTGACACACCTAACATTGCATTGGGAATTGTAAGCGTATGCTGTTAGGCTTCTTTTAAAATATGTGTAATTTTGTTGTTGAATTATATACGGCGTAATTCCGAAGAAAACTATGCCTAGTAATAAACTTAAAATGCAAAAAATGTGGGTTAGCAGGCGTGAATGCAATAGCAAACTTGTAGACTGCGAGCTCAGCAAGAGCATGAAAACCTTAACAAGCCCTTTTGCGCGACAATTAAAATCTAAATTTTGAACGATTTAATTTATTAAAAGGACTTACTATAAATTTAAATTATTTTGTAATGTTATGCCGTATATAGGAAAAATTAAGTATTTTTAAATAAAAATATTAATTTCATGTCCATAAACGAAATATTCTTACAAAAACGAATACATAAACAGGTATCATTATCATCATATTTTGGTACAATGGTTCAATAAAGTAATGACTTCAGGGAATTTTAGGCGAGAATAAAACAATTCTTGTTATGCAAAGAATAATGTTTAATGTATGTTACTGGGGAAAGTCTGATCAAAACTAAGCCAAATTTTAAAAGACTTAGGAATTTTATTGAGATAAAATGTAGTTGCTTAGACGATTAGTTTTAGAATTTTTGCTTAATCTTAAGAAAAAATGAGGGCAAAACTTCTTTACAGTTTGAACAGATAAAAACTTAAATTTTAGTATGCCTTATCTAATTTGAATTTTAAATTAGTTTTACAAAACTTAGCCGTTCATATAATCTTTTTCATATAGATTACAACGTTAAAAACTAGTTTAAATTAACGTCGTTTTTATTTGGACTTACAATCTATGGTTATAGCATCATTTTTTTTAATAAATGCTTTTAAATTCTGGTATCGATATTTTTCTATTTCCGTATCATGAAGATCTTAACTCTGTTATGGTTAATGTGTTTTGTATTTAATTCATACTTTGCAATTCCACATAATTATAATAATAAATGTATGTAGTTAGAAAAAAGCTGTCGATGCTTTATTCTCATGAAATGTTTTGAATTTTTCTGAATATTATATTGATTTCAAGAGTTTTCCAAATTCAGCAAAACTTAAAATACTGTTCGCCCACCAGCGGCTGAGCATTGGTAATTCCATCTAGGTTTGAATCTAGGAGAATTTGCTGGCTACATGTCCGTTTTCGTGTTTTTTTTTCAAGTGTAACATGTATACGAGCCAGTTTTCTTTAGAAAGTTCTCCACGAAGGCATCTCTCCCCTTAACCAGATATCCCTAATATACTTTTTCATAATAAACTAAGCCAAAACAAACCATAACTCTGTGCACACGGCGTTTCCTTATACCAGAGGAGTTATGCATATGAGTGAAAGGATTTAGACATTATAGTAACTTTAGAAGATATCTCTAGAATGTTAGTACCCTTGAGTAAGAAAATAATTCTAAATTAAAAGAGACTATTACGAATTTTAGGTTTTAAAATACACTTTTTCTTTTATTGCTAATCTATAGTTTGAAATATATAAATTTTGTCTGCAAATATGTGTTCCTGTGAATACGCTCTTAATTCCATTTTGTAAAAATATGTTGGAAATTATCAACGTCTGAACAAAAAGTGGGAAAAAAGCAAGATTTTCTGCTGAATTTATTCAAGGCAAGAAAACGACAATTAATACGATGGAGGCCGAAGCTGTCGAGAATATCGGTGGTGGTGATCATAGTATTTCCTTGTTGGTAGTACATAGCTGTGTTTTAATAATGGGTAATGGCAGACCTAGTTCCAATTTCAGCGGTAATCGTAGTACTAATGATAATGAGAATAATGAGATAGTTTATTCTACCCACCAAATGTAAGATGACAACAATATCGGGCGTCTTTAAAGAATTGCAACTCGTTCAGATTATTTAGAGTTGTTGAAATGCGCATGGAAGACGTCCGTAAATTACGTGTTCCCAGCAAGTAGCTCTTCAAGCGGAAAATTCTGCAGAAAATTTACTTGTGTATGGTTCAAAGAGTATCCCTGACTAGCATACTTTTATGCATAAGACCAAGCATATTGAGTATTTTTTGCTGTGCATTATGTTGGGCTCACATCTTCACAGAGTGGGGGCTACTTGGTGCAAGAAGGGTTTGAAAAATGGAAACGTGCTTTACAACATTCCCATAATAATAATGCTTTGGAGTATTGCAAAAATTCATCTTTATAATAACACCAGCTTAAGGTAAATACACTACAACAAACAAAAGTCTGTGGATTTAAGCCCTTAATAAAACTCTCAATACTATATAGAAAATAAGGTTTGACATTACGCAGGCATAGGGATTGGGGGTTGATTTACATTACGTACACTCAAACAATTAAATTTCCCTCTAAATAAGGAAATTTCAGTGCTATCCTTAGATTCGATACTCCGTCTGGAGGTAAATTCTTGGAAGATCATCCAGGAACTGCTAAGAAAAATGCACTTTATGACCATTTTGTGACTCAACCTGCGGCTGTCTGATACAACCAAAAATTACAGAAAGTGTAAATCGAAATATTTCTCAGTCTTCATTGAGGAAAAAACTGATCTTGTAACTAAAGAGCAAATATCTTTTTGTCTTATGCTTTTCAACCACTAGTAGGCGAAGTTTTTTTGTGTGCCGTTCTTCCTACTTCCACAGTTTCAGAAAGTATTTCACTGGCACGTTTGAAAACTTTGAAAAATCAGTATCTGGACATCAAATATCTTAGAGGACAAAGTTATGATGGTGCTCGTGTTATGAGCCGAGGGTTTAAAGGGCGCAAGAAAGTATAGCCAAACATTAACTTAAAGCCATTTATGTATGTTACTGTGAAAAAACGAAATTGGAGAATGTCGACTTCCACCAGAGAACCAAATACGTCGGTGAAGGATCGAATATTGCATTACATTCTTGTAAATTTGGACCCTCACCGGTATATGTCGACAATCACAGACATGCTCTGGTGTAGGTCGAAAAGAGAGGATAGACAAAAAGGAGACTGGATGTTTCCCTCCAAATCCTTTTTTCTGGTGGGCGTGAGTCAGCTTTCTCAGTCTTATGTAAGGTTCAATGGTGTAAGCAACGTTTTCTTAATTTTTTTTTCGAACCCTAATTTGTACCGAATGGATACTGCAGTGAATCGTGATCTTTTTCTTAAAAAGTTAAATGCATTAATTGCGGGTAAACGAGAAGAAATTTTTTTTTTATTTTTCTCAAGAAAAGTACTCTAAAATACTTTCTGAAGTGGTTTCTGCTAAAACTACCTTTTACCTGACGTTTTAAAAATTACTGATGAAAAGAAGTTAATTGTATCATTAAAACCAGGAGAAACGAATATACAGTATTATGTCACCAATGAGGAATTGTTCAGTATACTACATGAAACTCACACCAGAATAAGCCACGGAGAAAGAACACGTATGCTTAAAGAGTTTCAAATTAAATACAAAAATATTACCTATGAAGATGTAATGTTGTATTTGAATTTATGCAAACAGTGTCAAATGGTGCACAGTGTACCTAAGAAAGGTATTGTTGTGAAACCAATGAGAAGTTCTGGTTAAACTCAAGATGTCAAGTTTATCTGATAGATTTGCAGTCAAACAGAGATGGCGAATTTAAGTTCATAATGGTGTATCAAGATCATTTAACTAGGATTGTACAGCTACGACCTTTGAAAACTAAGAGAGCTGAAGAAGTAGCGTATCACGTTCTTGCAATATTTTTAACGTTTGGTGCTCCAACAATATTGCAATAACATAATGGTAGAGAATTCAGTAATCACGTCAGTCCGAAATATGCGCTATGAGGAAAGATGTTAAGATAGTTCATGGAAAGCCTCGTCACAGTCAAACACAAGGCTCAGTTGAAAGGGCCAGTCAGGATATACAGAACATTGCTAACTACATGGATGACCGATAACAATACAAATAAATGGACAGAAGGTTACCCTTTGTTCAATTTGCCAAGAACACTACATACCACGAAGGAATACGCCAAAGTCTTTATGAAGCCATTTTTGGAGTTAAAGCAAATAGAGGGATAGCATCGTCTTTTTTGCCTAGCGAACAAGTCGCAAATATCAAAATCGAAGAACAACTCGAAGAAATTGCCAATACTTTAGGAACCGAAGAACAACTTGAAGAAACTGGTAATACTTCTGAAAAACATTTGAGCGGTGGTCATACCGAAAACCATATTCCAAAGAAAAATATTGAAGAGGATTTGCAATCAACCACGTCTTTACATCAAGTTCTGACTGAAAATCACGAGTTAATTTTTATAAAAAGAGCGGCTGCGAAAGAGAATCTTTAACTGCAAGCAACAAAAATATTACGAAACTCACAAAAAATATTTCCTCCTGCTCAAATTGGTGATAGTGTACGAATACAAGTCACTGATATCGACCGTGGTCGTACAGATAACCGAAATGTGTTAGCGGTTGTTGTTGCAATAGAAGACTTCGACTTCTATAAACTTGCAAATGAAAATGGTATCCTTAAGCAACTTTACACACGTAATCAGTTCGTAATTTGTAAAGAAAAGTTACTTTCCATAGATGAGATTTATTTTCAAGAAATGTCGCTGAGAGAAGCAGCTGCAGCTAATTCGAGAAGCGGTGAGCAAGGCTATACTCGCTGTCATTGCAAAAGGGAGTGTTCCACAAATAAATGCAATTGTAAAAGTAAGGGCCTCTTGTGTAATTCAAAGTGTTATAATAGTTTAAATTGTTGCGATAAATAAGATTTGAATCACATAATTTAGTAAGTTTTTTATTACTATTATTTTATTTTCTCATTTAGAACGTACTGTATAATTAAGTAAGTTTTTAACTTTTTCCTTTCTTATTTTGAATGTACTGTGTGTTTTAAGTTTTTAAGTTCTTATTTTAAGTCTCAAGTGTGTTTGTTTCGCGACTGAATTAAGGAGAAGAAAATATAATATTCTTATATGTTCAACATTCACCATTCATGGTGAATGTCCACATTTACCGGTGTAAGTCAGAAATAGAAGTATATACAAAATATTTCGGACATACACCAAGCAACTATGTGAATGTTGACATTCAGTTTTACCAAAGAATACTGGTCAATTTTTACCAGAATACTAATACGAGAAATGGATTTTAAGAAACTATGTCTCATACAATGTTTAGAGAGACATGACTCTAAAATTATTTTCACGGAAGTTCTGACTACTGTATGCAAAAATTTGGATGAAATTAGTCACTGGGCAACTACGACAGATTCATTGGCTTCACTGAATTAATAAACTCTATCCGCACTGCGAAATTTATGGTTTCATTTTCTGTAAGCGAATTCATGTTTACAAACTGCATTTTATTAAGTAGATATCTACAAAAAGAAGATAGAAATTTAGCTGTCTCTGTAAAATATGCTCATATGCTCATCAGACAAAATCCGGATGATCATTTTGAGACGCTGTTTTCTAAAACTAGAGCAGTGTGTTAGAAACCTGAGATGCCAACCATTATTCCAAGTAGAAGCAAACAAGCAATACTATTGATCTCCAATCTTATTATTGCATTTTTATCTTTCTCCCTATCTGGGTATCATGATTTAATCATATTATTGTATTTTTATCTTTCTCTCGTTTCTAGATATCATGATTACAAAAATTCAAAATAGGTCGATATATTCCCCAAATTTTATGAGGGTGACCTTATAGAGTCTTGTCTTTTTGGTAATATAAATAACGATGTCTAAAAGACTATATGAGAAATTATTCCCAATCCTTAATGATAACGGAAAGCCATGAAAAGGGTGTAAATAACCCTTTATGCAATCAAATATAGTTGTATAGATAGCCCCAGTTAGATCTGCACAAAGCCAACACTTCTGGCTTAATTCAAAAAGGTAACCTTGAACTCAAAATAAAATGTATTAAATTCAGCTTAACGGCTCACAGAATAATTTAACCCGCTGAAAGGATCTGATTCATAAAAGTCGTCAGAACAAGCCTAATGGCTAGAAGCATTGAACACCGCAGCATCAAATTGTTAGTAATTAAAAATAGCAAGATGGTCTTCAAGAAGCATAACACCTTATAAAATCATATTCTAAACCTTACCTTAGATAGCACTTCTTTCTGCCTCAATCTGAATACACGTGCGCTAGCTTAGTAGTATTCTCGTAGGAAAGAGTCGTTCAGAATAAGATTAAAAGGAAAGTTGCTTTGACTAAAGATTAACTGTTAGTAAAACTAAATAATTCCTCACAGCCTTCTTGAAAATGCTACCCTCATCACTATTTAGCAAATACATTCTGAGTGAATATTTGCAATGGAAAAGACAGATCAAAACATAAACCAACGAAGTGTTGAGTAGACGTGAAGAACAGATGTTTCCTTGCACATACGAGATTAGAATATTTACAGTAATATCAATGGCAACAGCAACTCAGAGGGAGCTATAGTACTTACAAAGATTTATGACGTATTTGAGGAATACAACAGGGAAAAACAGACTTACCGCTCTGTCACTTATGAATTTATAACATAATAGAGACATCAATGTTAATGAAATGCTCAATAAATTAGATAAAAAGAACCATCTTTTGAATATTACCCTATAATTTGTTGCTAGTTTCTATGTTCTTCAGTTCAATGTTTAATCTCAATGTATTCTTCTGTAATATTTAATAATAAAAAATTGATATTTTGTATATCTATATAATTATTGTCAGATATTTAAAATATGACTTAGACCTTTTTCACTCTGCTTAAGCATTTGGTATACCAATTTATGACAGCAGAAAATCAATGTTAATAGATTACGAAAACACCTTCGTTCACTCCAGTTAAATCTGAAAACGTCACGACTATATAAAACTTTTATGACCTCAGATTCACTGGCCAAAATCCATCCTGAATTGGCCACTGCCCGTTATAAAGTAATTCTAAGAAGCATACTGTGTGTGAATTGAAAACAATATAGTCTATATCAGTGGTCGGCAAATTTAGCCAAAGAGCCCAATATGAACATTACAACAATTTTTTTTTTAAATTGAGAGCCAAATCTGCTTGTTTAGTAAACTTTTATTACACTAAATAAAAATAAAATTTAATACTTAATAAATATTTATTAATGCGAACAATGTGCTTGCATCTCCTTGGGGAAAGTTTGAGTAAGTCAAGTTTGTTTGTTGTTGTTCTTAATTTTAGGCATGATTCCAAGTTCTCATCAATAAGATGACTTCTCAGTTTACTCTTGATAATGTTCATGCTTGAAAAAGATCGTTCGCATATATATGTAGAACCGAAAATAAGCAGCAAACACGAACTTTTTCAGTTGATCGTAAGTGTCAACGCGAACAGAAGAAAAACAGCAAACGCGAGAAAAGGGAAAGAATAGCAAACGCGAGCTTTTCAGCAGATGATAAGAGTCAGGAATACTATTCCAAGCGTTGAAAATGATCATGTCTTCCTTCTCCAGGCCATTCAAAGCAGACCACTTGTGTTGTGAACTAAGATCACATTTTTTCTTCTCCAATATTTGAAATTCAACACAAAGATGTTCGAATTTAGAGCCCCATATCTCCTTGTGTTTTAAATCCAGCAGTTGTATTTCAAAGTTACTAGTGTCAATTTCAAAAGGAGAAAATTTCAACTCGGTTATCGTAGCATTAAGAGGATTTTTGACAAATGCTAAAGTTGCTCTGCTGTTTTTAAATTCCTGAAACCTGCTGAGAAATGCTTCCCTCATATTTAAAATTATTGTTTTAAAATGGTGTTTATCAATAGAGGAATTATTTTCTTGGCGATGCTTCAGCAAGCTCGGAAAGTGAAACAATGTTTCCCTTTCAAAATCCTGTGCAAAAATGGATAATTTGTTTTCGAATGATATTACTTCATCGAAAACTCATTTCCTTACTTCATCCTTTCCTTTGTAGTTTACGATTAAGCTGATTTAGATGAGATGTCTACCATGAAATAAAAGTTTTGGATCCACTGATCGTCTGTTAGTTCTGGAAAGTGAACGCTCTTCTCAAGGAGAAGTGCTTTAATTTCTGGGAAAAGGGACGCGAAACGTTTTAAAACGTTCCCTCTTGATAACCAACGTACCTTGTTATGAAGCGGAAGATCAGCGTACTCACTCTCCATTTCAAATAAAACTTCTTTGAATTGGCGATGATTAAGAGCTTCAGCTAAAATGCTTCAGCTTCAGCTTCGATGGAGTTGATAATGGTAATCACTAATTCCATAACTTTACAAATTTCTTTCGGAAACATTTGCTGACAAAGCGCTTCTTGGTGAATGATACAATGGTAAACAAATATCTCGTGATTAATTTTTTCTTTCAAAATAGCAACAACCCCTTTTCTTACGCCGGTCATACTTTTGACCCCATCTGCTGAAATCGACACAATTTTATCGCGGGGAATATGATGTTTATCCATACACTCAATTACAGCATTGGCGATATCTTCTCCACGCGTCTGACCTTTAAGTGGCAATAATCCTAAAAGTTCTTCTTTAGGGCCTGTTGACATAAATCAAGACATAAATTAAAGATTAAGACATAAATCTTACAAAAAGTGAAACTTGCGCTGTATCATTTATGTCACAAGACTCGTCAACTGCTATCGATAAAACCGAAACCAATTTCAGATCTTCGATATTAATTGTTTTATCTTTAATGGTTTTGGCAGACAATGGTAACTCTTTAATTCTTTTCAGAATATCTACTTTGTTCTTAAAATCCCGAAATAGCTCTTCGGATGCATTTATAAAACAATTTTTTATGTATTCGCCGTCTGTGTACGGTTTTCCTCTCTTAGCAATCTCTTGGCTACAAACAAAACTTGCCATATTAATACTGCTGGAAGATTGCATCCAGTTATTAAACACAGAAATTGACGACTCTTGACTCTTCTGAAGTTCCTCAATTGCTTTCTTCCTTGCATCACCGGTAGGATATTTAGTGCTAAATGACGCCTACTTTCTTGTAAAGCGACTCTCTAAATTTGACTTTTTTTCTAAAGCCACCAGTACAAAATTATTATTATTATTAAATTGATGAAAATAAAAATTTAAAAAAAATATTTTTAAAAAATACAATTTTATTAACATACGTAACTGCACTAAAGAGAAAAAAATAATTTTTTTCCATCATCAGAATAACAAAATTTTTAATATGACCCAAAACTCGAAGAAAACTTCCAACATTTGGACAAATAGAAGTTATCAAAAAATCGATTACAAATTTTGTACCGGTACCACAAACATACATAACAGGCGTAATAAAATTGTATAAAATTACCTGTAAGATGTGCAGCTAGATTAAAAAATATAACTTTTTAATAAGACAGGACAACGGCAGACACGGTAGATAAGACAAAACTGTTCACACTGCAACTGCTGCTCTATGATGCCAATTTGTACATTCAGCACTTTATAAAAAGCACGCACGCGCATGCTGGCAGCTTGAACATGGTTTATGTTTACGTTTACAAAAACTAATAAAATGAAACTCGATGTTCGTTACGTATTTTTACAACAATATAAAATTTTAATTACCTATCTATCTTTTTACTCAAACAAAAAATTAAACATGTTCTCGATTTATAGAAGAATTTTAATTTATCAAAATATGATGTAATTTTTTTCTTACCACTTTTTTTAATGAAAATATTATTGCGCCTTCCGTGGACATTTGTACCAGAGCCTCACTTAAGGAGCCAAAGAGCCGCAGTTTGCCGACCACTGGTCTATACTATCATAAAAACAACTCATACGGTTTATAAAGTAATCAGTATTCAAAATATGTCTTATTTAAGAGACATGTAGCACATTAATGAGAATTTACAGAAAGAGAATTTTCAGTTTTAGTAAAATTGATGCAAAAAATACTTTATGCATGTCTTTAAAATAACATGTTTATTTCTGGAAAGAACTCAAATTAACCTCTTAATAGCTTGTGCAAGTCACAAGATAATCCATGTTTCTATAAACGTCTTAGTAAAGACATGATATGAAATAAATCGTTATTAATTCTACGCATTAGTTAATAAAATATTGGTCATAATTATCAACTACACTCTACAAGATATGACGAATCAGGAATTCCATGAAGTAGCTTGTAAATGTTAAAGGAAAGGCAAATAATGTAGTTCCATGAGGTACTAACTTGTAATGCTAAAGAAAAGACAAATAATACAGATTTCTAAAAGCGGTTTTAAATCCTGGTTTATGAGAAAAATTATGTAACTAATAAAAGAATTGAAGAATTAATTGCATAGAAAACCCAGTAAATGGAGAATTGAGTGAAATAAATGCATAGAAGAAATCCATTAGATATCATTGGACACTGAAAATACCCGTTCCATTAATAGATAATTTTTAAAGCATAACTTTGCAAAGATGCATAGTTTTATTTTATGAGTATAGTGATACATATCCAGCAAAAGCTTAGATCACTTGAGATCATTTTGAGACAGAAGTTATTTGCAATCAGACAGCAGAAGAATAGATAAGGATTATGTATCTTATTTTTCTCTGCTTTCGAAGAAATCATCTGCTCTCCTTACAGAGTTGCAAAGTAGATAGATTTCTTGAAACAAACGAAGCAAAAAAAGGAAATAAACAGTTATATTTTCATTACACCAGTCCAAATAGTAGAATAGACAATTATTGCTTACGTTTCTCGGAATATTAAGATTCCGGAAAGTTAGAAAGCTCTCTGAGTATTTTGATAGTATAAGTAATCAGATTTTGGTCAAGAAACACAGATTGAGTGGACATTGTGATAATGAATAAATTCTTAGTAAATTGATATGTTTTCAGTTTCACTGAATTCTAAGCGCTTGATGCTAAGTTAAAATCGAGATCCGCTTAGTTTTTAGTTTAGTATAGCGAATCACACTAAAGCTATCTGCCTAACTGAAGGGATACCTTTCTGGAGAACTTTCGAAGGGGAACTGGCTGGTATATACATTATACTTGGAGGAACGAGATGTGCATAAGATGAATAACGGTAATAAACCTAACTGTCATAAACTACTGCATTATGTCAGTAGAGTCTATCTCGCAATTCATTTAGGTCAGCAGGTGCTTCGCTTCTTTGTAAATGCTGTCCAGGATACTCTGTTAGATTTCTTCTCCCATTCTAGTCTTCGACAGTTATATACCATGTCAGGATTTTAGGCATCACATGGCTGCACTTCACTTGAGAGAATCACGACTACTGTCCACTTCGATAACTCAGACGACATGCACCCCACACAGGCACATCAGAAAGATACCCTTCTTCACACATTTCTTGCCTTCTACAGCAGCATTATTTTGTATTTACTCTCCAGCCCTGCATAAGCGTATGGAGGAATGATAATTTCTCAACAAATAGCAGATGAGATGTGATTCAAGCTTTTATTTCCTACAGACATTAGAATAGTTGCCGCCCAAACGGTATAGTGGTTAGGGTAGCCTACGGCGGTACCGAAAGGCCCGCGTTCGAACCCCGGAGAAGATATAGATATTTATAAATGTATAGTGTCTTTATGGCATGGGAGTACTCTAAATATATGGCTATCCGAAAGTCATTTCGTGTGTAATGGTGGTTAGGGAAACCCTTAGACCCTCCCCCGGGGTGCTCTCTCTTAAAACTGGGGCGGAAATAGAAGTCCAACCTCCTTGAGGCTCTGGCAACCATTTTTCCGTAAATTTCACGGAGACGACAACAACAAAAAAAAATTTAGTTAACCTGTTAGTTGCGAGATTATATAGGGCATGCGTAGCCGTAACTTTCATTTATTATTTTTGTAGCGTGAAATGCATCTTAAAAAAATTTATCGTTTGGGTGCAGTGAATTTCTCATGATATCATAAACATAATATGAGACTCTATACCATATTTGATAGTTAGATTCCGATTACAACATTTTATAAAATCAACTCTTTAATAGAAAGGCACGGACTTCATGCTTGCAATTTCGGTGAGAACTTAAAGGCAATTTAACAATAAAATTCAAAAGGTAAGAGTTAGTGCTAAACTACACAATTTAATCTAACAGGCTGACTCAGCACCCTATACCAATTAAGCGGCCAGAATGCGTAGCCGCTACTAAGATTAACAACTGGAAGACAAAATAGTAAATGTGTCCTACCCTAGCAAAATCATGCAGTGTCTAACTTTCTCATTTCACCCGTTTAATGTCACCTTATTCACCTACTTAATTTCCATCTTGGCGAGGAAATGTGAGGGAAAATAAAGAATTCAAAAATGACACCAAAATTAAAATGACTAGTTAACTAATGAACTTAGGGAAAACCTACAATTTATACGTTACCATAAAATGCAGCAAAAATCCTTATACAAGAAATTGTGGAAATGATGGAAAGAAATTTATAGTTTTTAAACGCTCCTAAAATGCGCATTTTTAATTTATGCTTTTTTGTACACCTATATTTTAAGAATATGAATATTTATGTGCTTTATGATAGTACTTAATTATTTACAATTTTTGCTTAATTTTTGCGTACCATCATCCGACCACTTAATAGGCCAAACATTTAAGTGGCTTCCTGTTCTCTCCTGGAGAGACCAAAGAACCAAAAAACACTTTCCAGAAGAGTTCTTTGGTCTTGAATGGCAAATCATAAAAAAAGTGTATCTATCAAGTGGAGAGATCTCTGTCTAGTGTAAAATAACTGCGAACTAACAGCCAACGCTGAATTTAAACGAGAAGTATTCCTTTGAGGAGAACATAGAATCCGCAGAATTTCTAGAAGAGCTCTTCTTTTATATACTAGAGGTCTCCGCAAGTGCATCTGACACTTTCGGGAAAAGCTCTTTCCAATCAATCACTATAAGTGGAAGATGCCCAGCTAAGAAGAAAGTGGAGAAATATTATTCTGCTTCCTGTTGTAAACTTGCAACAAGAGGAGAAAGTGCTCACCGAGGTATTTTTTAGAAAAAGACTTATACTCCAAAGGAATTTTTCGAGCATGAGGAACTTTGATAAAATGCGTTGTATTTAATGGGCATAATAGCCTTATTCTTTTGCATTGTTAATATTTGATGTTTTAGTAAGCATAAAAGTATTAAATGCGCGAGTCTTGATGTTTTTTGCAAATTTTTTTACAGAAGAACCGCTTTAAAATGCATGGTGACATGTAAGGACTTAAATAAGAGTGTGAACCAGAAAATGTAAATTTGAATTTGATAAAAACCAATATGGAAACATTTTTTAAGCCATTAAACTACTTATTTAGCAAGTTTCATTGAATACGTTGTTTATTTTTTTATACCTGAAAGTTACACTATTATCTCATTTTACAAAAGCTATTGTGTCCGATTAAAGTAGCTGATATTTTGAACCTGCTGTTGCTGTTATTGTTTCGAATCCCCGAAGGGCGCTAGTCCGGTTAGACCAAATCCATGAGTTCAAATGCTTACAAAAAGTCTTAGAATAGAAGAGGTTCTGAAAATCCTCGTCCAAGGTCAAATCGTAATAAATCATAGATGAGTTTCACATATTTTTGATGTGAGGCTACACAACACATTTCATTTATCTGACAGTTACAACACGCCGTTGCTTATCAGTGTTATGAAGGCAGTCACTTAAAAATTAAAAACAATATGTGAAATGTGTGAATCTTAATACGATTTTGATGCTCTATCATAGCAACAAATTTTATTAATAGTTACACAACTTTCTCTCTCTCTCTCTCTCTGTGTGTGTGTGTGCGTGCGTGCGTGCGTGTGTGTTATTTGCAATAGATGGGTATTGGAAAATTAAGCCAATCAGAGTGCGGATGGTTTCGTTGCGAGTGGAAAGCAGCAAGACTGTAGACAGAAGAGTTTCACTTTAAAAACTCCACATCTTTATTCGATTAAAATGACAACTCATTTTTCTTTACACGAAGATCACATATTCAATAATGATTTAAATAGTAAAACTACTAAATTTGGAACCTCGGCGTCATAGATATTTTTTAAGAAAGGAAAGACGGAGCAAAGAGTTTGTATAGCATTGAATAGCAGAAAGCAATCTGACGAAAAATGGCGCGTAGAGCTATTTATAGCAACGGTTACATAACAGGCTAGAGAGTTCTGGAAAGTACTGGTCTAGGGAGAATTGAAATTGCAGAAAGTTAATTAGAGGTTACCTGTTCGCGTAGAGCAAAGCCGTCGTATTTTTTTATATTTTTCATATATGTTATTAGTAAAAACGACCCGTTTTTAGTGACTAATCGTTCGTTCGATTCGTTCATTGAGATTTCTAAATTTTTGATTTTTTCTACTGTTTTCATTTTCTGTTGGTTTTATTATTTTTGTTCTTTTTTAAGATGACTTTTTCTTAGTTTTAGGTCTTTTCATTATTCTTTATAACTAGGTTTTGGTCCATAATTACTCGTACGGTGTGCATTGTTTTTAGAATACGAATGCATGTAGAACTCTGAATTCATTTGGAACTCGTTGTCATGCGAATAATTATTACATAAATTTATGCAAATGTCTCAATCAGTACAGAAGAACAAAACATGAATTTGGAACTTATTAATCACTGGAATTTAAAGTTTCAAATGCTTTCCTCTTGACAAGTTCTGCTTGAAGTGGTAAATAAGGGTGATTGATATTATGTTTTCCCTTTGTTCACTTTGTCACTTTTTTTGTAATCTTACATGTGTACTTTGATGAATATTCATATTAATTTTAGAACACCTTTAAGTTGTTCCGGTTCATGTTTCCCGTAAAATAGGATTACTAATAATTACTTCACCGCACTTTTCCTAACGTAGGTTAAACAGGATTACTTTTCATCTAGACTTCGAAATTGACTTTCTACCCTTGACCTCGAATTTAATTATATATATATAT
>KK118690.1:859084-906837 GCA_000611955.2 Stegodyphus mimosarum | reverse complement strand
ATTATTTTTCTACTTTTCCCTCCAATTCGGATAGAGAATTTCGAATAAAGTACTATTTTATTTCACATATTTGTTTCTATTTAAAGATAATCAATTTAGATTTTTTCGCATGTCATACATACGTACAACTCAGAGCTTATTATTACTAAATAACTTTTCAGACTTTTGAACGATTCATATGTTTAACATCATACTGCGCTAATTCATGACACATATAACTATTAAGCTAGACCAAAGAAACAGACTACAAGATATTTTAGCTTATTATCCCAAAGGGACGTTAGCTCAGAAGGGCTATTACTTTCGACACGGGATTTGGTTTTTCGTTGAGTCACTAAAATCGTTAAATCACCATTCGAATTATTGCCACCAAATATTATCGCCTTGCATTACATTTAAAGAAAATTAAGTAATGAAAAATCTGCAAGAATATGTGTATGTTTCTCGCATTGTGGAAAAACAATCGTACCTAGAGCCATCAAATTCTAGAATAACGTGGAATAACGTAGTCCTCTACCAGAATATAGGAACCTCGAAACCCGAAATTTGAATTTTGAATTTGCTTTATTATCTATTTCATATTTTGCAAACTTTTGAAGAACGTTTGTTTAAAAACTCATCGATTTCGAAGCGAGCAGTGGCAACATCGTACCGAATAAACATTTTTATCTCTAGCGCGCGAGACTATCTATTGGAAATTTTAAAGATATGCTGCTGTTAAATATTTTAGTCCAAATGCTCTTGAAAAGTGTATTCGCATGTAAATAAAAAAAACCCGCCCCTTTGGTCGTAATATAAATTCTGAAAGTTTCCACACATTTTTTATCAGTATATTTTTTTTACTTTGTTTTAATTCGGATCAAGTCACATTTACTTATTACTGTGTAATAAGCAATATCTGTGTCAACGTTTATGCATGCATGTTCGAAGTCTTGCTTTTCTTATGAGACTTGGCATTTATAAGCACTTCACTCGTTAATAATCCATTGCATGTTAATTTTCACTAATAAAATTTAATGGCTTTTCTAGTCACATGATTGTATGTTAGGTATATCAGAATTTCACTAATGACGAGTGCATATCGGGATTCGTAATTATTATTAGGACGTGTTATGTTTTCAAACAAGATCTGATAATATGAGAGGAGGGACTATTAAAATTGAAAGAATTGTTAGTTGCTAGAAGAAGGATGAAAAGCATGCGAGACTTTGGCAAAATTATTGCGCTTTTAATTTGTTGGAAAAAGTATGTTTCATACTTTGGATAGTAAGGAAGATTTCATGCAGATATAAATCATTTTAACTACATGATCTTTTTCAAAATAAAGTAAAATAAAGGGAAGCATGAATTCCGCCATTTGTCCTGCACTTTCAGAGAAGTAAATAAATGTTTTACCTAGTGTAAGGAGAATAATATATTTCTATAATAATTCTATAACATCCGAATGCATTTAAATAAAGCGCACCACACAGCGAAAGCAGACAAAAATCTCTCGTTGTAATTGGAGATGCTTTTCGCTAATACGATTCCTTTTCTTCTAGAAAGCGTCTGATCCTGTCATACTTCTCCACATTTACCTTTTTTAGCCCAGAGGGCGTTAGCCCAGAAGGACTATTAATTTTGGTTTGGCATTTAGCGTTGAAAACTTTAAACGTCCGTTTCCATTTTCAAATTGTTTCCACCAAATATTATCGCCCTGTGTTATATTTAAAGAAATTAAATAAACAAGAATCTGCATAAATGGATGTATGTTTCTTGCATTGCGATAAAACAACGGTGCCTAGAGCCATAACATTTTCAATAACGTAACCCTCCACCAAATATGGGCATCTGGAAGCCCTAATTTGGAATTTGGAATTTGTTTTACTATCGATTTCATATTTTGTAAAATTTTAACGAATTTTTTATTAACAGTTTCAACGATTTCAAAGCGAGCAATGGTAACACTGTACGAAAAAAAATTATGTCCAACGCTCGAGTCGGAAATTCTAAAGATATTCTCATTTTAAAATTATTTTGTGATATTGCTGTTGAATTGAATGTTGTGGTTTAAGTGCGAAGGCTGTGATATCTGTTAAATAAAGGTAACACACAAAACGTTAAAAGGGCCCTTTGGGCGTAATATAAAATCTCAAATCTTTCAGATTTTTCATTTTTTTTTTACATTTTGTTTGAATGTTATATTACGATTTCAGACTTAAAAAGACAAAATATTTCAATGAAGTGCATCATGTGTGTTTTCCCACCAGTTTACAGTTCTTATTGCGCTGACTTGCGGCAATTTCAATACAAGCAGTAAAACTTTTTTGGAAGCTTTCAGTGGTTGCGCATATGTTAATTTTATAAAAGCAAGTTGCTTTAGTGATAAGTTCAGTCGAAGTTTATAGTAACCATAGGATTTTAATAAATGAAATCTTGAGGTATTAAAATCTTTCACTTTGAAGAAGTCACATTATTATTTTATTATTTCTCGTGGTTCTACTTCTATATTACGTAGATGCAATTCCGAAAGTGTGAGACAAAATCAGTTTACTGAAACAAACATTTTTGTGTGTCTATCTGAAGAAAATAGAATCTAATTTCATATTTACACTTGTAGAATCATTAATTTTATTTTTTTATACAGGAGACGTGAAAAATGAGCAATGCCGTCGCCGCTATTTTGAACCTTAACTTCTTCGTCGAGTGTGCTACCGTTACTCCTCGAAAACATGCTAGAAAGAGGGAGAAAATACCTTATAATCTATTAAAAATGTAACTAAGAAATAAGAACACATATGAAATTTTAAAACCCAACAGTTGAAAAATTCGGAACTAGTAAATAAGGATATATATGAATGAATTGTTTAATTTCACTTTTCTTTCTCCCCTTTACTTTTCCTTAACAATATGATTTATTATATTTCTGTGCAAAAAACGTTAGAGCTTACCAAGTAAGAATTCTTATTCACAGGAATAGCATAATTGTGTAATATATATATATATATCAGCAAAATGTACTACTTCCATATTCTTTTCCCACTAAGCATGTTAAGTACTGGGAGATAAATCAAAGAAAACAATCAATCCATTTCGTTTTTAAATGTTTCCGTCTATGGCAAGTTAGTTCTAAGAATTTATGTTTATAAATTTTTATTCACATCAATTCACATATAAAAATAAAAGAAAAATTTTACATAGTATGCAACGATTTTTGGAAAATCTATTTGTTGTAATTAAAATGTAATAAAAAAAATCCAAACTCACTTTCAGGGGCCAGCAGTGGACTATAGAGGTAACATAACTTCGCTTCACTTGCGACTTTATGCTTTACATAATGGTGTGTTGAAAACCCAACCATTATGTTGTTGTTATGTAACCGTTGTGTAAGGTTAATATACATTAATTTGCCTACAAATTTCACTATGAAGTGATTTCTTGTCTTCGTTTTCTTTTCTTTCTTCCAGATATATTTCACGGACTTTGCTAACATAATAAACTTATCTCTCATTATTGTATGTTGAATTTTAATTTCTGGGATTACTTTTTCTATTAAATGTTACTGTTATATCATATTAATAGTTATATATTAAATTTATTAGTCCTTGAAATTTCTAGCTAATTTATTAGTCCTTGAAAGCTAGAGTACTTATGAACTGTGTAGCGAAGTGTCGCAGGCTTCAAGTACTTAAAAGTCCAAAAAAGGGTTAAATTACCCTTTATTACAACTCACGAAGATTTACAGATGGCTCCTTCTCTGGCTTAGAGTAAACCTCCACTTCGGCTTAAGGTAGAAAATAAGAAACTAATCTAATGACAACTAAATTAAAAAGAACCGAAAAAGCTTCACAGAAATAACTATAGAGCTGTCCCTTATTAAAGATCACCGGCGAATAATAGCAGGCACGTAACAATACGTCTGAAAAGTCATAAAATTAGACTTGACGATGTGGCCAAAAGACAGAACATGAGTTACTAGGAGCTTCTAAGCTCTTCTGCTGAAGTTACTTCATCTTAAAAACTGGTTTTGACCTCATTTACATAAATCGCCATGCTGAAAACTCATTCTGTTAGGGAATCTTTATATGAGAAACAAGAGAGTAAAGTAAAGGTTTTTTTCAAAACAAAAATAACTATTAGGAAATTAAAATAAATCTCTACAAATGCGTTATTATTTTTATATCATATTAAACCAATTTAAGTATTTCATAATTTGTTCCAAATTCCAAACATTCTATATATAGCGTAGACATTCTATAGAATGAATGTTTTTCATACATTCCTGTAACACCTCCAAAACAAGGAAGATCGTCTGAAAAAAAAAGTGTATTTTTTGTTTTTCATATAACATAATTATTCAGCGAAAATAACGTGCAAATATCACTTATGCTAACGTCATTGTGCTGTAACCAGTCACGAAGTCGGATTTGCTCTGTGTTCATGGCGATGTACGGTTTGTTTAGATGCTACTCAGATGGGCTGTGATTCTATTGGATATTCCAAAATTTAAAACTAGTTTCGATAAATATTACAGTTGTGTTTTGTTGACATTTTCTTATGCCATATTAATACAGTTAACAACAAAGTTCTTATAATAATTGACGCATTTTTCGCTATCTTAGATTGTGAGAGAATGTATATAAAAAACGCTGCAACGGAAACATAGTGGAAGTAGATCTCTGATTGCGCAGCAGATCGATTTCTAGAGTTGCCTCAAGCAAAAAAAAGAGTTACCTGACCTACAGATCAATAGACGAGGCAACTAATCTAATACGATACCGATGAATCAAAATTCTTTGCTGCTACGTTTACTAAGAACATTTGCTACATTTGCTATCTTTTCATAGACATTGCAGCACCTTCGGATTATTTAAAACAGAAACACGCACTCAGAGAACTACTTTGTGATTTCTTATATATGGATATGCCAAATACTATTATATTTATTTCTAGTTTAGAACTAACTACTCTAGGTCAGTTTCTAGAGAGAGAAAAAAATGTGCTTCGAACACTCTATTTAGGAATTAAAAAATAATTGACTGATTAAGAATCAAAAGAGATTTCGGAAGCATGAAACCACTTTATTTATTTTATTTATTCAATCATAATAAGTAGAGGATTAGAGGATTAGTTGTTGTGTGGTGTGAAACGCACCACTGTTTTGTACCGTAAATCACGCCACACCGAAGTCACTTTACTAAAATTTGGGAATGGAAAACAGTAACTAAATACTTAAGGAGAAAAATGATGGTACCTTAAATATTTTGTCCCTAAACGCGAATAAGTGGTAAGAAAAGTATTGCATTGTGTAGAAAAGAAACAATTTCCTGTAGCTGCAAGAGCATGGGAACACAAACAAACTAAAACAAATGACATGGATTTAAACAACACTTTTTAATTTTTAACTGCCTTAAATTTTATTAAGAACTAGGTATACATATATATGTGTGTGTGTGTAAAGGTAATGATACGAAATTGACTGCTTCCAACTCTCCCAGGAGCTAAGGAATTTAAAAAATTAAAACAAATCAATATTTTTAAACATTAATAAACTCACATCCAATACAATAAAAATGTTCTTCAAATGCGCTATTCTTAAATCCATCAAATTAACCGGTAAAACCATTATTGATACTTCCATATTTCACAGGGATACACATCATATGCACCTACATTACAGAATATCAAATGATCCATTTGATCCGGTGGGTTTTGCTAACCACCGGGAATAATATTGAGTTAATAGTCAGAATCTATTGATATATATATATAGCAAATGAAAAACAAACTGAAATATAAAAAATAATATACATTTAAGAAGCTATTGCACTATAAATTTGCTAACTTACGACTAACAACGCCTCTCCTTTATAGTACCATGACAACAAAATAATTTAATAATATTGTACTGATTAAGTTATCTCCACTCCCCAAAAAATTAAGAATCTTTACTAAACCCGTGACATGTAGCTTTTATCGGCGATGCAAACATTGGATCAAAAATTAATTCTGGTTTTATATTAAAGTGCTACATTACAAAACTTTAAATGAATGGTTTCCTTCCAATCTTAAAAATACTTGAAATATTTCTCTCTCAATTAATCCTACTATTACAACGTTATTTGCTAACACCTACTTTAATGTAGAACACCTTATCTGAAGAAGCTTAAATTCTTAACTACAGTTGATTCCTAGGAACTTAAAATAGGTAAGTCATCATTAACTTAACTTGAATGTCCTTGGGTTCGATGGTTCGCTACATCTACTAGGCTATCAGAATCTGCCGGAGAAACAGAGGATCACTAAACTTTAAGTAAGGATATCACGAATAGTTCAAACCAACGCCGACGAGCGGTACGGACCCCCATGAAGGAGGATGATCTTGAAATTAGAATGCTATTTCAGGAAGCTTTGGTTTTTGCAGGTAACCGCAGTTAATTACCTCCTTCGTGGATCAACGAAGTCAGATGGCATCTGGAAAAAGCACCACTGCATAGGAGTATGTAGCAAAGCTGGAGGGCAATCACGGTTGGAATGAAGGATGGTATTATCATGACTGTATCTGGACGACGAAATTTATCCTGAGCATTAGGAATGCAAAGGTGAAGCTTCACGTAAGACGAATTGGGAGTCCAGCAGAAATTTAACTCTTGTTGAAACAAATGAATTCGGAAAGTAGCCAGTTGTATGTAGAAAATTCGTCTTGGGAATTTCCTGATGAAGCACTATGTAACCGAATCCATTATTTCAAGCAAAAAAAGAGCAGAAGTTTTTACTCACAGCAATACCCAAACGGCAGCAGTGTAACTAAGAGACAAGCGAGTTCTCCGAGAGCTGCACTCCGCTTTTAATACACATAGACACCATATTCCTATAAAATCCCCCAATTTCGGGAGAATCACTTCTCCAAAACGCCAAGAAGAAAACAGTACAAAAATTTCACTTTTTTCCTCAGTAGGTAAAATAATTCACGCGCAATCCCCGTAATTGCCAATTTGACTCTGAAAAAGCAGCAACCCTTTTCCCGCCCAAATTCACCCCACCGCATTTCATTTCATTTCATTAAGTTTGTATTAAGCATCGACTCCTTAGGAGTCTTTACTTATCTATTGGAGCGTAGGCAGAGTGCCAAAGGAGAGATGATGCTCTAAGCATCAACACCCTAATGGGTGGGACAAAATAAAATTTTCTGCAATTAGATTGTACTGTAGCAATTAAAATGGCTATTATGGCATAAAATATGGCAATTATAAAATGGCAATTGACAATTAAATAAGCAATTTAAGTAATTAAAAAGCAATTTAAATAAGTGAGATATGTATTTTAAAAGCACAGCTGTTCAGGAAGTTTATTCCTTACTTAGCACGGCTTTGGAAACAGTAATAATACACCCCACCGCAAGACAGGAAACAGGAGTCATCTCGATACGTTCGCTACCCAACCACCCAGAAATCACCCAGAACGTTTAACCAGAACAACAGAATTTAAACAATTAATTGGACATATCTCTTAATCTAATAAACGTACTTCAACGAAAGTAGTCTCAAATGAAAGATAAAAAGTTTCTGCTTACGTTGTATAAATTTCAAATACAGTCAATAATATTTAGTATTTTTAAATCATAATATTACGCAGAAGTCTGACCTAATGCCATTGTCTCCTGGCCCGAGTTAAGTGACGAAAGTTGAAAAACAGACAGGGTTACCCAGAAACCAGGCTTACCCCATTTCCGGGTAACTTTTCTTACAAAACCCAATTCACAAAATGAATAACTAATACCTTAATTAAATAAAATAAGCATTGCCTAGTCGCAGTTTAGAATAACTGATATTAATACTTGATATAGAAACTGACTGCACAGCATAGTAGAAGAATTTAAATATCAACGAGTAAAAGAGGACAAAATTTCGTGCATTCTGCATTTAATAAAACAAACAGTTTACACAAATATAAACTTACCGTTTAATAGGAGAATATATCCTGAGAATAATCTGCAAGAAACTGATATTAACTATCATAAGATTAAAAACCATTGTCTTATGTAATAAGCTAGATGTATAATTTAAGTAAATTTAAATGTCTTATGCTCTAAAATAATGCATTGTCTGTTTTTATAACTTAAGTATCGATAGCTCAGCTCAGAATTGATATTTCGGGGTATTATCACCAACCTCTGAAACCTTAAACGCGATGTCGCTTTTTCTAGAAGAGTTTCTTACCAACTATAACTTGAAGTATACGTTTTTTTATTTTGAATATATACAATCTCCCTGAGCACCACAGAAGTACAACACGAGGCTTACAAAAGTCAGTTAACTAAACCATTAAATATTGAATGTGATGGAAAGATTCTGAATGCAGTCTGTGGTAAAAACGTAAAGAACTTTTTGGTGCCCTCAGCATTACAAGATGAAATATATTTCTCATTCTGCTTAGCTAAAAGCTTCTTATAATCAAAGAACTTCCAACATCTCTTTGAAATGCTAATTGATATCTATGGCTAAATTTAAAGCACCTTCATCTAAGAAATCAGCTCTTTCATTTCCTTAGAATCTGCGATGTACACACACTTAAGCAATTTCCCTATTTCTTAGTGAACTGATAGGTAATAAGGTTCCGATTACTAATATGTCGCTACTGCTAGTACTGCTCAAAAGATGAAGAGAAGAATGATAGTCAGAAGAAATAAGGTACCTTAAGGATGCTGTTCCATTACTCTTGATCCATTTAATGGAAAGATGAATATACAGAAGTTTTGCTAGAAAAACCTGTGCATTCATTTCGTATACAGTGTTTAAAATAAACCTCAGAATGGCCTTCATGTATTGTACATGTATTGTACATATTTTCTTTACAGATGACAGCAAAATGAACAACAAGATCGGCCTTCATGTAGTGAAACTATGTGCACTAAACGTAAGGCTGATCTTGTTGTTCGTTTTGCTGCCATCTGTAAAGAAAACCATATGAAAACTCTTATCAGTAGTCTCTTCATAATCGCAGAAACTTATGGAATACTGAATGCGAAAGTAGTTGGATGAGGAATACAGTGAAAGGGACATTTATATTTATGCAATCTTCCAAAGTATCAGTTGCCAATGCCTTGAAAATATTATTCTAATTGGCTATTTCGAACTGAATAGGCGAAACTTCTCCAAGAATGAAAGTAGTCTGATAACTTAAGGTTCTATAAGCACTCATAATACGGAGACGGTTCTATAAGCATCATAATACGAAGAATTCTGCGTTGAATCTTTCTAAGATTTCTTTTGTTAATCGTCTTTGGAAAACCATGGCCTCAAGCTTGATAGCCCTACGAAATGAAAGGTAAAATGCGCTGCTTATATCTCAGTTTTTTGATATTATAGCTTACTTCAAAAGCATTTTTGGCGATTCTCTGAAACTCATTAATAATCTTTTCGCATTTGATAGAAAGGAATTCATTGTGCTTTTCCCATGTTAATTTTTCATTAAGAATGACACCAGGATATTTAAGAGTTTCCACAAATTCCAACGGAGACTCATCGAATATCAAATGAGCAATATTTTGTTCACCAATATTTCTGGAAACAATCATGGCTTTAATTTTTGAAGGACTGAAAGTGACTTTGAGAGAAATCGCCGAATTGGAGACAAAATCTGGCAATTCTTATACACTCAAACTATATTATTCAAAGTCTTTCCGGATGTTCTCGTAAAACTTTAAAAAAATTTAATAATGCAGAAAACTTAAATAGTTAAGCTATATATATATATATATATATATATATATAGAATAAAACTATGCACATGCATAGATTTATGCGCGTATCGATTAAACTTTTGGACAAAATTGTGAATTAAACAGGAGTTTCAGTAAGTAGTCCTTTCCGTGGAGGAGGTTATTTTTTCTCTTCATTTTTCACTGGAACATAGTTCCTTATATTCACATCATACACATCACCTTAAACCTTCCGAAAAACGCAGTCAGAATCTCTTTTGTTATTAAATTTTGAGGAATATGTATATTTGCATGTCTACACATTGTGGAAAAACCGGCGGACCTAAAGCAACCATATTTTAAACACACATGTACCTCGAGGCCCGAATTTTGAATTTCCAATTTGTTTTTTATTTATTTCATGTTTTGTGCGAATTTAAGGAACTTTTTATTGAAAACTCAAGGATATAAAAGCTTTATGTTACCTCTCGGCAAGATGTTTATGTTTCAAATTTAATCAGACACTTCAGTCATATAAAAGACGTATTTTTCCAATAGAATAAAAGCAAAATATTTGTCTTTCCAATTTAATCAAGAGTCTCAGTGATTTAAAAAAAAAAAATTGTTGCCACTTCCCAAGTTAAAGTGTTGTTATTTTCCACGCGGCAGTGAATGGTCGCTCGTCAAAGCATACGATATTTAATTTTTCTTCTAAATTTATTATTGTTGCGTTCGTACGGGTTCGTAATGGGTTCGTAAAGTCCGATGAAAAATTCAATAAAAATTTATTCTTGTCACAACAGAGATAACTAAAAGTAACTTAAAGTAAAGATATTCATAGAAGATCACAATATCACGCAAAATAGATAGTAGCTATGTTTTAAACTAATAAAACGTTAAACAGAACGCAATCCAAAGCGCACAGAATGCTAATCCGATCACAAAATTACATGAGGGAAGTAAGCAACAACAGTTAGCTTAAAACAACTGAGCTGAGATGTTTCTGTCCAGCCTTTTAAAGTCTTTTAATTATACACGAGAACATTCTGGTAATTTTTATTTTCTCGAGGTTTCTGGAAAGCAAAAGAGTACAATTACGAGATATCTATTTATTAAATGCTAAATGCTATCGCTCTTGTATTTTTACTTTTTTGGCGTAGCTTTCTCTTAAACTTTCTTCACGCGCTGCATTGCAAGGGAAAATAAAAAATTTTAATTACAATTCTACTAAACATAGCACATTAAATACAAAATCCATAACATTATGTTATTAATTAACAAACTAAGCGATTTAAAAGCAGTAAACAAAGATTCCTTTACATTATTATTAGTTAATAAGCTGGATCCAATTAATTATATTAACTGGATGCATTACAATTATTAAATATATATTTTTTCTTTTTTTATTAAATATTTCTGAAGGCTGGCCGGGCAAGCTGCTAATATTTACTATAACAAGAGGAATATTCGCAATATCTTTCATCTAAAACGCTGCGCGTACATAAATAAGCCTCATCTTTTAGAAGGCTTAGAAAGCAACTTTAGTAAATAATCCATACGCGAATTTATATAGATATGAGTGAAAACATTTTCTACATTCCTCGTAAATAGGATATGTCTCATGAATTTCACAACATTTCAAACCACGTAAACATCTGTGCTGAGCATCTTGTAAATTATAACTAATTTCTTTGTGAAAATATGCTGTAGAAAGCTTTTGTATTCAAACGTTCTGCTCCAATCATAAGTATTTCATAAGCCGCAAAACCTACTACATTACAATGAGATGAAATTTAACATCCAGTGTGCTGCTTAGATAATGAAATAAATTAAGTGTCTCATAAAAAATTAAAAAATATGCTTTGTACTACATGAGATTCAGATTATGATTCTAATACGTTTTTCATACGGTTTGCTATATATACATTCGATTAAGAAGACATTAAATAAAGTTGCAGGTATACAAAGTTAGCGACTAAAACATCGAAAAATATAAGTATTTCAGATTATATACATTACACATATTTAAGTAGATGTATTATAATTTTTATTGAAATGCGATCTTAAAATTTTGAATTCTGGGTTTACAACGCAATCATTGCCGTTAGAAAAAGGCACATCCTTTACTATTGTGCTTCTGTAGCATGTATTTCAAATCTTCCAGTTATTTTTTTCGAATTAAGGCCAAATTCAGAAAAGTTGCTTAAGTTGTGTACACTAATGTGTACATATATATACTTCTGTTTGTTAAAATGGCAATAACTTGAAGGAATCAAGCGGATAAACTGAAAATCGGAGAAAATGCAAAGCAGGGTATAATATACAAAAGATTAAAATTTTAGATTATAGTGCATGCGTGAGCTGCTGTTTCTGAATTGTCGTGTTAGCGGCATAAATAGAGGGCTGTGAGCGAAATATAAAAACAGTGTTTTCTTATCAATCACAGTAAACACTTCATGATATATCACTGTAACTGGTCAACGGTGAAAGTTCCAAAATGAGCAAATCAAAAGTAACTGTTCAAACGGGGTCGAATGATTGGCAAGCAAGAAAGATGATTTTCCTATCGAGAACAAGCCGCAAAGCCGGTAATGAATTACGAAATGCTGTGGGAATGACACAAACCTCATCCACATTCCACTGACGGACATCGTAGCTTCATTTTGACAGTTGGCGCAAATTTAGAACTCTGATACAAGTATACTATTGTTAACTTCAGCAGTTCGTTGGAATTTGATACGCAGTGAATTGCGTGTATACATTCTTTTTGTGCAGGATTTCTTTGGAAAGAAACTTATCGACGCTTGTGGATACCGTAGAACTCATCAAAAATGCTCCTTGGCGTTCTTATTGAAAACATATGTCTTTTCCGATGAATCCTTCTTCAGTTCGAATTCCCTGGTCGAGTACGTTTTAAACGTTATAGGGTGGACATCAACTTCCGCTATGCATTACCCAGCGACGTACTTGATGATCACCAAGTATGACGGTTTCAAGCGAAACTGGATATGACGGGCGATATCGTCGGCTAACTGGAGATACTTTTACCAGAAACTGCTAAGTCATAAATGTTGCGGAGTCTGAAGTCTCACCCTTTATTCAACACATTCGTATACAAGTATAATATTCGTTCCACATATGCTAGAAATGTTCAAGTTTCATTCAACAAATTCCTAGAGATGCATGTCAACAAACAAATACTCGTCAACTTGTACTAGAATGCTCATGATTTCTTCATGTTCAAGGTATTAAAAGCTATCTCTTCTTTTCCCTGGTCATTCATCAGATAGGGTGCATGTTGAACAATAGAAAGAAGTGAGATATACTTTTTACACAAATTCAGATCTATTATAAATGGCCGAGTTACCATTTAGGAAAGATATTTTAAGAGCAAAATTTCTTCCAAATTAGATCTGATCTTTGGCTGCATAAATCTTCGAAAAATTTACACTATTACTACAATTACTTCAAAATTCAAAATATTTTATATCTAGATTACGCAAAGTATCAAACATCAAACTTTTCAATTTTAAATAAAATCTAATTAACTTATGAAGTTAATTAGATATACTATATAAGCCACAAAAATACAATGGCCCAGACATCTGGAGCCAGCCGCAGTGTGCTTAGCGCCGAGGACTTGCTTCCAATAGGTTTCAGCAAACCGATCACTAGAGAGTTTGTACTCATTGATTTCATTTGCTGTTATGTGCGAGAGTGTAAAATTCACTACTTTTAATAATAAACCGCTATGACCACTACAATAGTCAGTGGAGCTCACTGACGTACTAATAGGCCTGGGTTCGAATCCTGAAGAAATCAGCGAAAGTGTATACTGCATGTACGGCATGGAGTCATCCAAAATACTGGTGAGCTGAAAATTCTTTCTAGTGGTCTTGTGGTGCGAGACGCTCGACAGTTTCCGGAAAGGTTCTGCTATTTAATCTCGTACATCAAAATTGGAGCAGAGCATTATTTAAGTTATTTGCTCTAGTTCCTTTAACGTCACTTTCTTCAACTGTCTAATTATTTACGACAAAAGCTATATCACCTGCAAAGGCAAAAATTTGAAATATCCACACTACGCAGTTGAGAAGATTTCATTGAAAGTAAAAGGTTAGTTAGAGGTCTTCATGCATGCAAGATCGCTGAAGACATCCTCTGGATTGGCTGCGAATGATCGATGTATCGTTATAAAGAGATGATATTTTACTCCTGGACAGAGTCTTTGATAAGTAAAATTCTTTTTTGTGTGCATTTGATTATTATGAAAGCTGAAGTGATGGCAGGCCACCAGATTTAATCAAACACCTTTTTCCAGATCTACGCAGAAAAATAGCTGATGAAGGTGTGCTTTTGAAAGTATTTGGTCAGTGAAATTTGAAACTACGTATTATTCATCTTTAGTAGATTTCCTCAAGAGCTGGTAAAAGATTAATTGGTACATAGAAATTTTGGTTATTTGGATGTTTATTCTTTTATAAAATAAAGAAAATTATATTTGGTCTAGTTCAAGACTTTTGGGAAAGTAGAAAGTTTAAAACATGCACTGCAGAATTTCTTGATAAGATTATTATCAGCATCGTTTACTGATTCCATAATTTGATTTTCAAGGCTATCTGGCTTTTTCTTGCCAAAACTTTCACAATTTAATTGACTGCTCTATGAGTAAAAGGAGGATTATCTGAAGTTAAGAGAATATATATATATAGCTTTGAATATTCACTTGGTCTTCAAAATCTTTGCGTGCGCAGTTCCGAGTGGTACTTCATCCAAACTGTCTTTATTGTTGAAACTGTTAAGTCTTAACAGTTAGGTGAGAATAATAATACACAGAAAAGTCGAATTTCAGTGGTTTGAAAACTTTATTCCCCGCTCTTTTATGGCAAAATCGATCGTAAGACTTTTGTGCTTTGTGCTTTTTTTACAGTAATGGTGACAAGATGTTAATTTTGTTGCAGTTACAATTTTCTTATAAGCAAATCTTTCTTTATTATGATTTAGCAAGTTTTTTTTTATTTTCTTTTTCATCTGATATCAATTTCCGACGGAGGGCTTTTTTTAGGTAGGGGTTTCATTTTTGAGCTCTAAGGTCCTTGGCCTATGAATTAATTTTTTTAATAGTGCTATTGCTTTTATATATAGAAGCCTCTGAGCAGATGAATTAAACTCTTTCAATAATTAAATCTACAGCATAATATAGGTCTCCAGAAAGTATATAAATGTAACAGATTTTGCGATTTTTTTAAATAGAGACACGAATTTCTTTTTGATTTTTCGTAATTTTAAAAGCAAATAAAAAATATTATTGATTAAGGGTCGTCTCTTTCGAAGATCATGTATCTCGGATTTGACTCAGAGACTTCAGCGAGTATTCAGTACTGTTTTATTATTTATAAGTCATTTCTCCCGCTTTCTAGCATGCCCTCGTGATGTGATGGTCAACACACTCGGCGCGTATCGAGAGGTCCAGGTTCGAGTTCCGAAGAGGGGCATTGCTCATTTTCCACGTCTCTCAGCATCAAAAATCCTAATGTCTCTACAGTGGCGCCCGAACTAGAAAGGTGGTGGGTGATGATTCCTCACCACTAGGGTTTGTCTCGAGTCCCCTAATCCCAGTCGCCCATTAAATGCGGGAGTATAAAGGTTTTTCTCCCACCTTCTTAGCTTGCCTTCGTGATGTAAAGATCAGCGCACTCGGCGCGTATTCAAGAGGTCCGAGGTTCGAGTCCCGGCAAAGGCACTGCTCATTTTCCATTATTCCTGCTTCGAAATAACCTAATGTCTCTACATATTTATTAAATGAAAAGAAAACAATTAAAACAGGACATTGCTTTGCGAAACTGTTTCAAATGTTGGTACATTTTTCTCATCAAACATTATGTTTATTAAGAATTACTTCTGATAGTTGTTCTGTTGGAGCGATTTTTAATAACCCCGTAACCTATTTTCTTAGTTAATAGCTCCGCATATAATAGCAGAAAAGGAGAAAATTGGAGGAACTGTGTTGATATCTTTAAAAATAAGAATTTAATGTTTAGAAGGGAAGACACAGACACTAGAAAAAGTAAAATTAGTTATTTTAACTAAAATAAACTTAAGCTGTAACAGTTACTTTTTTTGCAAATATTAAAATTAAATTCCAGTCCAAGAACAAATTTCATTTATTAATGAAGATTTCTTCATGGTGTTGTGATTTCAGCAAACAGAACTATATACGTATTTTGATATAGCAACGTGTTTATTATTAATTTCTTATTTCATTATTTAAAGCGTCAGTTTTATAACTGTGTCATATTACGCTTTTGCATCGTAATCATTGGAATGATTCGAATGATAATTCATTTTGTTGTGTATTACAAGTCCGAAAATTAAATGCCAGTCCGTGAAAAACAGATAATGAGTTTTTTGATAAACATAAGATATAACACAGTATCGATTTCAAAGAAAAGTGTCTTCTATGGCGGCAGATGTTTCTTTTTAATTCAATCCTACTCTCTTAAAGAATAAAAAATGTAGCACGTGTTTTTCCTATCAAAATTAACATCACGTAATAGTCAAATTAAATGTAATTGCTTATTAAAAACCCATGCTTATAAATTTACTGCAACTCAGAACTGCTGCTAGGGATACATGTTGTTTTCTTAATGATTTCCATCACGCACATCTCTTTTTCTCCGGTTATCAAAATTTGGTAAATAGACACAAATGTTTATCTCGGATAAAACTTCAAGTATATTGATAGCTTGTTCTCTTTTCTAAGCTAGTAAAATGAAGTTTACTGTTGATGCTGTATGTAATTAAAATTAGATTGAAAGACAGTGAAGGAAAGTGCACATTTTTAAACGTGCTGTTGAGCTAATTTAGGTACATTTGGGAGACATGCAGATTATCTTGCATTTTCCGAAAATATGCACTTATATCCTATACGGGAAAACGATTAGATATTGTATTGTTAGGTTTTTATTGTATTTTTGTATTCTTTGGATGTTTTTTCTCGAGTCATTGTTGTTTAATTTACCTTTCTCATTTTATCAACTTGAGTAAATAAAACACAATGCTACGTTTTATTTTAGTAGAACAGAAACAGTGTCGATATACTGCTAACGCTAATGAAAATAATGCGTTTGTTTAACTTTAGTTCAGTGAAAACAAACGGAACATTATGTGTTTGAATTTTAGCAGCTATGCAAATAAAAATTAATTGCATGGTTTTATATTAATCAAGAAAAATAAACTGTGTGATTAACCCTCTTGACTGCTCAGCTTGTGGACCGAAATCACTACAAAATTTGTATATATTTTTTTGGCATATTTGAAATCTATATATATACTGGAGAATTGAAATATGTATTTTTTTCTTTCCAGAAAATGTTTTTTTATACAAATTTTTATCATGAGAAACTAAGCGGTCAGAAAAACCTGTTTCAGATGTTAGCACACACAAAAAAACGTTTTTAATAAATTTCAATTGAATATCGGTTAATTTCTATTTATTACGTAATATAAAAAGTAAAATATATAAAACTTAAGAAAATATAATACAATGAGAAAAAAAACCAGAGTTCGAAACAGAGGTCAAGGTAAAGTCCAACTTCACAGTCTTTGCACCAGATTCGTGTTTCTTTGCGAATTGTTTTTTCTCATTTTTATCTCTGTTTGCGTTTTTATTGTATTCCATTTGTATATTTCTTTCATAAATTGCTAAACGTTTTCTAGCAGCCATATCTGATTAGAAAACGGCGGCAAATAAAGTGAAGTTAGAGCGGTAATTGCTGAACGATTGACCCAGATTACATCCCAAGCTGCCACACCAGATCAACTTTGGCAATCTGTGGAAGCTGCTCGGTCTGTTGTACCCCAAGAACACATCCAAAGTCTCTTTGAATCAATACCGAGTCGTGTGGCAGCGGTGATCTCCAACAATGGCGGCTAATCTGGCTACTGATTCTGGAAGGAACCACACTTCCCAGAAGTCTATAAATTTAATCATTTGATACTTGGTCAGCATGTCATCTACTAAATAAATTTTGTTGTGATATCTCTTGTCTTTCTTGGTGTTGCAATTTGGGCGGCCAGCAGTGTACCTTCAAATGCAACAATTTAATGGCCGACTAAAGAAATTTGCTGGTCAAAACCTAAATTAAACGTCTAATACTGTATATAATTTATTTCACTTGTTAAACATTGAAAAGGCGCAATGCGCTCCCGAATAAAGGAAGAAAAGCACATGACTGCGAAAATCGCTGGATGAGCAAATTTTGCTGCATTTGAGTTTCCCGTGGAAACCGCGGGATGAGCAGCTAGAGTGTTAGCCAGATAATAAACACCTTTATTGCAAATTTTGCCACATTGTGAGGTATTTTCTTCCTCCTTTCCATATGCCTTCGTGGTGTAATTAGTATAAGCATATTCGACGCGTATTTGAGAAGTATTTGAGTTCGATTACCGGCGAGGGCAAGTCACATTTATTCGCGTCTCCTGTTTCGAAATAAACTAATGACTGTACAAAACGTAACCAAACTAAAAGGTAGTGGATGATAATTTGCCACCCCCAGTATTTGGCAAATAGGTCCCCACATCCCCAGTCACCCTTTAAAAGAAGGAGTATTACAAGTAATTTTCTCCTTCATTTGCGCGTGCTTTCGTAAGGTAATTGGAAGCATACTTGATGCGTATTCAAGAGGTCCGAGGTTCGAGTCCCCGCGAGGGCACTGCACATTTTTCGCGTCTCTTGCTTCAAAATAAACTAATGACTCAACAGCATAAAGTATGTTTTGTAGTTAGTCGTACGGAAATTAAAGTGTTTGATATTTTTATTGTACATTGAAATGTATGAACATTGAATGTATTTTATTGTACATTTAATGTACATTGTAATCTAATAAAATGAACTAAGTAATGAAACTGCGTCATTTATTATACTGTGGTAAGTGCGCATTTGGTCTAACGAAAACAGAAAATTTTGGCTATCTTCTTTTTCTGAATATCAGAAATGCAGCTTTATTTAGCTATACGGCGGCGTACTGTTTTCTTATTCGAAATTTGAGAAACTCCTCATAGAAGAGTATTGGTGTCTTTATTCGACCATCTTGTGATGTGCATATACTAGCGGAAATCAATTCTAAAAAGCAATTTAATATTTATATAAATGTATTTATAAGCCCATTAAAGTTTTATCTATTATAAACACACATTCTGAATGCCGATAATATTATAAATTCTTTCCGCTGTGGGACTTTAGAGATAAATACAGAACACGTTTTTGTATGAATCAAATATTATAAAAATAGAGAACGACTGAAAGATCTGATAGTCGACATCATAGTCAATATTTGCTTTCGCTGCTTTAGAGGTAAGGTTTATGCGCGGGGAATGACGAAAAAAAATAACAATGATTTTCTCGAAAAGAGTTAAGATAATGGAATTCAAGAATGTAGAAAGGATTCAACTAGCAAAATTTTTGTTTTAATGAAGAATATTTACTAAGAAATAATGTAGGAATCAATGTATTACATCTGCAATTTTTACAGGTGTGTCTAACATTTTGTTGAATAACTACAATAAAAACTAACTTAATGGAGCTGTAGTTAACGAAAACCTCCCTTAACGAATTTTGTTTAGCAGAAATACAGAGCCGTCAAAATCTATGAAAAAACATTCTTGCTTAACCCAAGGAAATCTAAGGAAATGCAGCTTAACCATAACGGTTAGCATATTTCGTAAGTGCACTTATGTATCGCCACTGAGGGAGTGGCTTCTAGAATGTACAAATGCGCTTCCAGTAATATTAATGTCATTTCACATGACTTTTGCCACACTTTAAGCAAGATGGTTGAAAATTCTTTTGGCACGAAATTTCCTGTCAAAAGTAATTGAAGCATCGTGGATTTCTTATGAAAATTTTCAGAAAAAAATCAAATATAAGCATAATTTTAATTCTAAAGAGTAGAAGTCTTAGTATTTTTTATTGTAGCCTATTGAAAAAGATGTTATATAATAATAGACAATGCACAGTTTTGTTCTTTTGCACAGTGAACTTTCTTAATTTGCATTTGAACATATTTATTGTGTTAAATTTCACATTAATAACTGTTCACTCTTAAATGTATTACCTGCACAAGAAATACTCTTCAAACTGAATGAATTTATCTTATTCACAACGAATATATTTAATTGATTCATATGTAACATAATGTAAACAGTAGGTATAATCAAATCATTCACAATATATATTTTGAATCTTACACTTTCAAAATCAGAGGAATGCAAGAGTTGAGATGAGAAAATAATATATTCATTGTAACATTTCCAGTTATTCTCAATAAAAAATATACACTTGAATTTTGTTAATCTGCAGGTGTTAGTAATTGCATAATATTCGAATTTAATTGCAGCCTGAGTCACTTTCTCGATATAAAGAGCGATCATATGCCACGAACATTAATCCAATATGAGTTCGAAAAAGTGAAATATTGACTATTAAATAAACTTATAAAATGAAAGGTCTATGAGATTTTCCGCTAAAATCATAGCAGCGCCATACATTTGTAACTGCAATGCAACAGCAAAATAACATTTTAAGCAACAACATGCGCTCGTATGCGCAGGTTGAAAGATTTAGCATCACAAAATCAATGGAAGCTCCTTGGTCCATTTCTGAAACTACTTCTCCCAGTGACGATATTGTAAACTAAGACTGAATCGGTAAATCTAAAATTTAGTCAATTTCATTTTGTTTTCAGGGTAATTATTTCATTATTCAAAGGGGCCGATCAGCTGCTGAGCAATAAAATCGTTTGAAATTCTCTAAAACCAATCAAATCCAATTTTTTCTAAGTAATTGTTTCTTTATTCAAAGGAGCTTACCAGCTGCTGAGCGATAAAATCGTTAGATACTGGCAGCTGGACTGGATTTCATATTCGGGCGAATGGCCTAGCTGCAAGGGTATTTTCCTGGTTTTTCCCACTTATAACATGGGTATGAGCCAGTTCTCGTTAGAAAGTTCTTCAAGAAGGTATATCTACTCTTAGGCAGATAGTCGTTGCGCGCTTTCCATAATCAAACAAATACTACTCAGAAGTAAACACATATTTTCTTACAGCAAATGACTGATCAATTAGCGGTCTAGAAAAACAAAAGACTGCTACAAATCTTTGTCTTGAAGATAATTTTTATTAGAGCTGGTTTCATGCTTTAGCTGAATTGTTCTCAAAATCAGCAACTACAAGAGTCGTCACTCTGAAATTTTTGAGATACATAGAGATTTTACAAGTCATAATTATGGAATTTTAGGCGTGTTCAAAGTAGCCTACCCTAGCATCAGTGTATTCCAGTAGGCGAATTTTCCAAAGAATAAATGCCTCAAGCCATTCATTTCTTGGAATCGATGAAAAAATGCATTTGTACCCTCATCAATCTCATCTTCGGAATGGAAATGACTTCTACGTAAAATGTTGTTTAGATTAAAAAATAGTCAAAAGTCACACATAGCTAGATAGTGTGAGTAGGGTAAATGTCTTATCACTTTGATGTGTTTTTGTTCAAGAATCTCAGCTGTCAATCTTGTTGAATGAGAATATGCATTATCATAATGGAGCATGAGTCCTCTAACATTCACTTCTCAAAGAATTTCTGGAAAAGATTTAGTTGTGTACCAGTTAGCTGTGATTTTTTTCTGTCCTTCAAGCTTGATGTCTGTACTCTGAAGTCCTGAACTCCAAAGAAAACGGCATGCATTATGCTTTCATGACACGTTGTCGTTTCATCATTGTGGGCGTGGGATCAAAGACCCACACTTTATTTTCTTGACGTTTTGGAACATCAAAAAATGGTATGTAAATTTCATCACTAGTCACGATTTTAGAAATAATGTAGTAACCACCATCTGTAAGTAATTTAAGGATTTCTTAACTGATTCTGACACATTGATCTGTTTGGTGCTTAGTTAAATTATGGGAGACCCAACGGCAAATTAGTTTTTTATACGCAATTCTCCATCAATAATTTTATGTATGGTGGCGGATACAATGCTAATTTTTCTGTACCATTTGGTAGGTTCAGAGATTGTCATAGATTAACATTTTCTGTATGGCAGCTCATTATCGGGGATTACTGCTGACAACAGCTTTCCAGTGTGTTCTTCATCTTGGTGAGAGTTCCGACCTCTATGAAATTCTGTAAACAATCCGAATAGAGTAGCACGAGATGGAACTTCATTTCCAGATGCTGATTGCAGACGTTGAACGCATTCTTCTTGATTTAAACTTTAAAATCATAGAAAATCATAACGCGATAATATTCTCCCATCAACTCCATTTTTCTTTCCGCCTAAAATTTATTCTACTCTAAACTACTTGCAACAAATCGTCTGCTAAGATAAAATAGTTTAAATTTTTAAATATAACCTTTAATTTCTTTCTACCACTTATCGTCTACGAGTATCTCAAAAATATCTGACTGACCTCAGTAAATAAAGATATATTTCTCTTTGAACTGCTTATTCGTTTGACTTAACGTGAGGCTTTAACTGCTGAAGCCGATACTAATCAATAAAAATCTTCTTTCTTGATGTATTTTTATCAAATTAAATTCATTCTATACTGAAAGGGTTCTATGAAAGTGGATAAATTACCAAGAAAAGGAAGCAACAACTTTTTTTTTAAATTATTTGAGAAACAATTTTGCTGTACTTCAGAGAAATGTTTTTTCATTTTGTGGAAGCCATTCACCAAGATAGAAAAAAGTTCTTTAACTGCCTCCTATGGAAAAATTTAACGCTTTTTTATTTCTAAATACTTTCTTCTTACATTACATGTTTAAACAAAGATCTGCTTAAAATGAAAATTTTGAAATTCCTTTGTTCAGAAAGGAACAAGGTTTCGTTTTTTTTTAGATGGATGGAATTCCTCTGAATATCCAAAGATTTCTGATAGCTTCAGAGATAATCTTCAGGATTGTATTTTCTAGTAGGCTATTACTTAGATCTCACTAGAGTACATAACTTATTTCTATGATAAACTTTAAATAAAAATATTCAATAACGTCTTCGAAAAATATTTTTATTTTTAGCGCACGACGAATTTCTTTGCATCTTTGTAAGGTTACTATTACTTTGCATTAACCAGTTAAATAAAATTCCGACCTTTACTCTAACTTCTCCTTTCCGTTTCTTCATCAGAATTATAAATGAGCTTAGAGAGTAATAAACTTGCGATTTTTGGATTGTTAGACCGAGCGCATCTCTGATACTAACGTTGCATTATTTCTGCCATTAAAGACAGTAATTATTTCTGCTTTGCGTTATTGTTATCAACTTATGAATTGTTACTCCGGTTAGCATAATTTACCTTTTGTTACTCCGGTTAACATTAATTGTTACTCCGGGTAACTTCGACATAAATTTAATTGTGTAATCTTTGACTACTAGCCTACATTTTATCTTAAATTTTACTAATATTTTAGTTGCTTCGCCACGAGTTGTAGTTGATTACTGTGAGCACAGAAAGTGCATTTAAGTTCAAATGCAAAATAATTGGTTATTTTAAAACCTTTCCAACACTTTGTAGTTAATTCCAGACGCATCGATAATTCAGTCTGTTAAGAGTTTGATCTAATTTATGCTTCCAAACCAAACAAACTCTATATCTGAATAAGAAATTGCTGACAACAGAGTATGTAAGGCCACAATATGTTTTTACCACAAATTATTGTCTTATAAATTGCTCACATTTGGTTCCGCATTGACATGATGTGAGGTAACAGCAAAAAAACTCTATCCTTAAAGTACAATATAAATATGAATTTTCCTTTTCTATTATTTTAATGCAATTAAGTTTACTGGATGTATTATTAATGGAGAAACTACCGAAATAGAAAACGCTCTTTTATTTCTGTGTTTGATTTCTGAGACGAAAGGGCTGGCTGTATGAATGCTTATAGGTTCTTACATGTATAACATAAATACAATTTGTAAGGTTAGGTTATTCAATTATGGCAAAGCACACGAGGGCTATCTGTCTAAAGGGAGGGATGCCTTCGTGGAGGATTTTCTAAGGGAAACTGGCTCGTATACACGTACACATGGAGAAAACCACGAAAACGCCCATGCAGCCAGCCCGTTCGCAGGATTCGAACCTCGGACCGAACTACCAGTGTCCAGCGTCTTTACCTCTCGGCCGCTGGTGGGCCCCATTTGTAAGGATTTTTAGTTTTACTAACGTCTATTTTATTTTAAACTCTGCTATAATCTCTTATTTTCCATTTCCTTCCAGAATAAGCGTGTGTAGAATTGTCTATACAAATGAGGTTGCAAATTGCATAAGTATTTAATACATGGCTTTTAGCCAAAAGAAAGAGAGAGAGAGATTTCTCGCTGTCTAACCAAGCGTGTGTTTTTCAGTCAGTTCATGTCTGCCTTTAAAGGCCAGAACTTACCTCTCGCTGATAACTGAAGACGTATTGTAGTTTTTGCATTTCGCTCACTACATACGTAATGTTAAAAGGCCAATCTTTGCCTTACTCTTCTCTGTAAAACATCTAAATTTAGCTCTTATTTAGTTAAGTTAGTTTACTTCCTGTTTTCTACGTTTTAGACCATAAGTGTTGGTCTCTGTATCCCGAAGTGCGGGAACGGCTGTACACTGTGAGAAATAAAGAGCAAATTTAACACTTCTTAGCTTTGTTGTATCTTCTACACACGTACGAACATAGTTTTGAGTAAGCTCTCTGTTCCTACTCAGGACACCAGTTATGTTTGCAAAGGCAACTAAAAGGAATAGTAGTCCTGACACATTTAACTTCTTATAAAAGAGATTTCAATAATGCTTCCTGTTATTTCGGTAGAAAGGTCTAAAGGCTGTTAGATATTCATCAAGCACACCCGTTTAAATGAGCTGAAGCTGTGAAACTCATTTTTGCCTTTCTTGTAATTTTGCAATTAAAAACCCGAAACTCGGAACAATCTCTAAAATATCTCAGATGTTTCCTTAAGATATTTTTCAGATTTTAATTAAATATACTTACGCATTTTTGACTATACATAAAATTAATAATATTTTTAATTTTAGTGATTTGTTTAAAAAATAGGATTGCGTGTTAAATGCTTAATATTTTTCATAAATTTTTAATCGTAGTGTTATAAGAAAAGACAACCTGAGACTTGAAATAAAATACCATTTGCTAAAACCCTGAAACTTAAAATAAAACTTCATTTCTTAAAAGCATTATCAAACGTCAAACTAAAGTACTTCATAAAATCAAAAAACCTGAACAGCACTTCTTTGAAGTCACGATTCTTAATCCTCTACTTATATTTTGCAGAAACACTGTGTATTTGCGTTTATCACAGACAGATAAAAATTCGTAAAATTGCCAACAGCAATAATTTTGAATTATTCTTTCAATATCTATGTTATCTTCATTTGTGTATAGAACCGAAAAGGTTATATGATAAAAATGAAAAAAATCTGATGTGTACACTATAAGATTTTCTTGTACGGAATATTAAATCATACGTACTTTTCCTGCCTTTTACCTAAATTTATTTCCTGGAATTTCATTAGAGATCTATTTCTCGTTCAATTAATTCAATTTTCACGTCACTACAAGGCAAAAATGTATAAAATCTGAAAATATCTATATTAAAAATTGAAAAATATAGGAAAACATAAAACACCAAATACAGTTAAAACAATTAAAACATTTTTTTTGCAATTAAAGTTACCGTTTCTATGTAAAAACAATTAATTCGCCCAGCGGGTAAGAAGGCAGATTTTTCGGTGTACCAAACCGAAAGTTTACTTTTGGTCTTACTCGGCAAAATGTCACTGAAGGCGTAGAAAGACTTGATTAGTTGTGGAAGCTATGCTGGGTCAATATATGGGTTAATTTAACAATAAAGTAAATGATAATTCTAGAATGGATTAAGCATAATTTAGTTCGCAATAATAAAAGAAGACGTTACTTTGTGGTTGAGAAGCTTAGTTTCTTTAGATTGGCAACTAATTCCCTATTCTGCTAAGTTTCAAAGGTAAACAAATATCGCTGCTATAGTAAACAAATGTTAGGCTAAGCCCCACTTAAACAATTTTTAAATTGTTGATAATTCTACAACTATAATATGCAGGTTAACTAAATGCACAAAACTCTTAACCGGAAGATACGAACAGCATAATTCAATCATTTTAGAGCAAAAATGTGCGCAATTTACAAGCATATAAGAATAAAGAATCTGAGCTCACTGAGCCGAATAACAGAGTTGATATATCTATATATATATACATATATTTATATACTGCTGGTGCAGCCGATTGCAACCATAACAGGAGGTACAAATCTACATGTTATAGCAGACCTATATACAAAATTTCAGCTTTCTGAGGCTAATGGCTTTTGAATTATGCGAAATACCTTCATACATACGTACGTACATGCGTAAGCACAGAGCCACGAAAATATCTCTTCAGAATCCATTTTAAATCAGTTTTATAATTTTTTGGGGAGGGCAAAGAATCTTTTATTTTGTCCTTACGTACAGATGTCACGCAAAAACTTCATTAAATTGCATTCGATGGTGATCAAAATGGATATTTTCGTTGAAATATGATACTCGAAATTTTTCGCGATTACAGTGCTACCTTCTTACTTCGTACAAGGAAGTAAAAAAGATTCCTATATTATACTACTAAAATTACTTGTAATTTTTATGTTACCTTGTTACTAAATCCTCTTGTGGAACAGACACTATTTGCAGATCAATACAATAAAGCTATGTTCCCCGGCAAGTGTATATCCCCAGCATACTGTCGATCAAAACTGGACTAGGGCTTAGACAAATATTCCTCCTGTGATGTCATTTAATTAAATAGTACAATTCCAGTCCAACCATTGTGCTTCAGCAAACTAAGCCTATCACCCACTGGTTTAACGGTGCATTCTTATTGAATAAGCTTTTTGGTCTCCATTGAAATAATTTTTAATGACATATAAAATCTGACTCAATTCCGTGATTTTTTAAAGTAATAGTATAAACTTGGTCCAAATCTGCAATAAATGACTCTTAAAATGTACGTGAGTTTCCAGAAAAACGCAGCTGAAAATGACACCATACAGAATATATTGAATAAATTCCTTTTGTGCGAAAAACGCTCTAAGAAGATTGTCACAATAAATTGAAAACATCTAGTAGTCTTATTTTATGTGTTGCTACGTAGTTGTCGAGATCTGCTATAGGATGATGTGCAAGATCCCTCATATGGAAGATAGTAAATATGGAAGCTCTATATCCATTACTGAAGACCAAGCCGTGAAGCATGATATCCTATTTTGAATTGCAATAGGTAAATGAGGTTAGCCATTTCTGAAGAAAAAAATTCTCTAATTCGTGAAATGTTTTTTGACACAAAAAAAAACTGAAACATGAAAAATGAGCTAAATTAATTTAAATTAAGCTTCCCTCACTGAAATATTTTTCAGGCGAAATTTAGTAATTTGTTTAATTTATGTTTTTTATGATGTACAACGCATACAAATTCTTTTTATCTCTGCTAGAGTGGAATAAAAATCAACGAAGATTAATTATGATTGAATGCAGTTCATATCAAAATAGAGACTTCACTTTTAACTGCTTTTCTGAGCAATTATTTACTTGAAAATGATTTTTATGAGATGAAGTTATGAAATAACAGTTCTTAAATTTCATTCCAAATCGAAGGAATAGATATAAAAGCATTATTAGTCCATCAAAATAAATTTAAAATTAAATAAAAATAATTGAAAGATTTGAGATTTTAAACTACGTCCAAACAGGCGTTTTCTTAACATTTTGTATGTTACCTTTATTTATTAAATATCATATTCTTCATTCTTAAACCATAAAATTCAGTTCAAGAGCAATGTAGCAAAATAATTTTAAAATGAGCATATCTTCAGAATTTCCAATACACAGTCTCACGCGATACAGATAAAAATGCTTTTTCTGTACAACGTTGCCATTGCTCGCTTTTAAATCCTTGAGTTTGTTAATCAAAAATTCGTTAAAGTTTTACAAAATATGAAATCGATAATAAAACAAATTCCAAATTTCAAATTTGGGCTTCCAGATGCCCATATTTGCAGTAGGATTATGTCATTCAAATTTTGATGGCTCTAGATACCGTTGTTTTATCACAATGCGAGAAACATACATACATTTATGCAGATTCTTCATTATTTAATTTCTTCAAATATAATACAGGGCGATAATATTTGGTGACAACAATTTGAAAAGCAAAACGGACATTCAGAGTGATTCGACGCAAAACGAAAACAATAGTCCTTCAGTGACAAAGCCTCTTTGGACTAAAAAAAAGAAAAATTTGAAAGGTTTCAGATTTTAAATTATTTCCAAAGGGGTGTTTTTTAAATATCTTGTGTGTTACCTTTGGAGTGCAAGGTCGGGCGTGTCGTTGGCTAGAGCCTTGAGCACCATATAGGTGAGAATGCGGCAATGTTGATTTCTGCCCCTAGTTTTGATGAAGAACATCCTGGGGGGGCGGATCCGAGTGTCATTTTTTTTTTTTTCCCTACCACCAACCTTTCGAGAGGACTTTCGGGTTGCCGAATATTTAGAATGCCATAATGCTGCGCAGACACTGTACTTTTACAAATATGCATTCCTTCATTAAGAACCAGATTCGAATCCCGGTTCTTCGGTTTGACAGTCAGAGTCATTAACCACTATCCCTGCTGGGCGGCGGGTTGCAGACCTCTCAAATACTTTTACTTTTTAATAAGATTTTCACGCTCTTTTAGCACAATTTTCATTGAAAATTTCCTCATTTGCTTCATACTATGATGATTGTTCTACAGTTGAATTATATTTGTGTGTTTCGAATAAAACAAAAGTGTCATTAGACTACTATATCTGCATTCTTTTGTGTCATTTTCTATATCTCTTAAAGTTTATTTTTATACTGCTGGCTTATAACATGCTATGCCTACTCAAATCTGCATATTACGATAACAGGAGAATGCTAATAGTAGCTGCAAAAATATACTATATGAAAATATATTTCTAATTATTCATAGAATATAAATGAGAAAGGAAA
Source organism: Stegodyphus mimosarum (assembly GCA_000611955.2). NCBI lineage: Eukaryota > Metazoa > Arthropoda > Arachnida > Araneae > Eresidae > Stegodyphus > Stegodyphus mimosarum. The sequence continues at coordinate 878,069 of KK118690.1, read as the reverse complement.
ACGTAGCATCTTAAAATTCACAAAGTGTGAAAGACAAGCAATCTTGTACCTGTAAATAAAACATCATCTTCTAAATAATTTTTGAATAGTTACTAATACCGTAACAAACTATCCTGTGAACTATCATCAAGACGAAAAAAATATATCTTTCTCTTATATACTTCTCATTAATTACTTTGCCTGATTCACATTTAAAATGATGATTAATTCAGCATTTGATCGAATATTCACTAGCAGAAAGATCACATTTTTGAACGATTCGAATAAAAGAAGATTCTATCATACGCTGTCTCGTTAGAAGGACATCAATCTATGTGGCCGAGGAAATATTCTAGAAAGTAAAAATTCTCAATCTTCTTTCGTCAACAAGTGTCTAGTAAGAGTTTATTCATCGGTACACAAAGAACCTTTAACAAGAAATTCTGAAATTGCAACTGGCGGCAGCAGCTAACAAGAACTGTAGAAGAAAAGACACTATGAATAATATTGCCAAGTTAAGAATACTTACACCGGATGAAAGCAGAAAATTTTAGGAAGCCTATTAATTTTTTTCGCTTCAATAGGTTTTGCTCATAACGCAATCTGATTCACTTTCGTAGGTATTTTCATTCTTTATTTACTAAAGCCATGATGTTCTGAAGCAAGATTATTTTTCTAACGGAAAATATTAAAATAATTAATGAATGATATATTTTTATTAAAATTTTGATGAAACGAGAATGATTTTGAACTTTTAACAAAATGTCAAAAGAAACATATAAAATAAATTTACTCCGAAAACTTAGCTTTATGCATAATTTCGTAAAATCAAAGTCTGCTAGCCATTTTCTTTTAAATGCTGCTATTCGAATTTTAATAAGCGCAGCATATTGTATTTTTATTATTATTTTAATTTATTATAAACTGAGACGTTTACTTCTGTTTATGTTATCAACATTACTTTCATCCATAAACTTTTAATTAATAGGAATAATCTTTTCACAGAAAGAGATTTCTTTTTACTTTATTTTTACCAATTGCTGCTTGAAGCTGTTGATACCTGCTTTCAAGTTAATACTTAACTCAAAAGTTTATTACATTTCGAGAAGAATTTTATTATTACGAGGAGTACAGCCACATGGTTATAAGAAACGTTATTATCAGAACTATTTTACGTAATCTCGCTTTAGTGAAGAAATTAAAATGTTTGGCAGAAAAAGAATGAATTTTCAGAATTTAGAGCGTTAAGTTTTCTTTTCAAACCTCTTATAATAAGGAATTTCAGTTACAGTCATATGAAGAAAACCCCGTAAAAGAAGTATGTGAAAACTTCATGAATGATTTACGGCATTACACGCTTTGGCCATAAGGAGATTTTAAAACCCACCTTTCGAAATTACACGCCACCTAACCGGAATTGTACTTACTGATGCTGAAAACACATCGAAGGGTCCGGATTGAAATCCCAGAGAAGGATGGATGTTTGTAAACATATAGTGTCTGTGAGGCATAGGGACACTCTAAGTATACGACGAGATGAAAGTCCTCTAGGGTAAAATGGATGTAAGACCCTCGGACCCGTCCCACACGAGGTGTTCTCCTCCAGAATGTTGTGCAGATCTGAGAAAAGTCGTACTATCCAATGTATGGTGCTCAAGGCTATTTATTGCCAACAACAGGCACATTCTTGCACTCCTTGCAACGATGAATTTCGTGGGCTTGTTCTGATGCTACTGTCAGACAAGTGATGATAAGGCACAACAGCAGCAACAATAGAATTAGCGCAATAGGCTGTACGGAATTATTGGTAACTTTGTAAGGATCTCAAGTTTGACTAACTCTTATTTTATTTTAGAACTTTACTATCATCTCTTATTTTCCACTTCCGGCCAGAATTAACGCGTGAATATGTTTATGCAAATTGTACTTGCTAACGCTTAAGTATTTAAGTTGTGGCTTTTTGCCAAGAGCAGAGTAGAAGGGGAGAGAGTGAGCCGTCTTGCAACGAGACTTCACGCGAGCTTCCCATCAGTTACTGTCCGTTTTTAAGGCCAGAGGTTTTAGTCCTCTTGAAAGCTAAAGACGTATTGTAGTTTTCCTTAGTTTGAGTACTACATCCGTAGTAATTTAAAAGGCCACTCTTAGTGTTAGTCATCTGTGTAAAATATTAAAAGTTAGCTCTTATTTAAATTTTAGTTAGTTAGTAGTCTTATATTTTTACGTTCAGACTACAAGTGTTTGGTCTTTTATCCCGAAGTGCGGGAGCGACTGTGAAATAGTGGAAAATAAAGGGTAATTTTAACCCTTCTCATCTTGTCGTCTTTGCTACACTCCATAAGACACAGTTTGCTGTCAAAGTCACTGTCTAGTCAGGACACGTCATGTTCGCCAAGCAGATAAAAAGAAATACAAGTCCTGATAACTTGACATGGTGGTTAATTATATGGTAACAATTGTTATATTTATAAGATTTTAGTGTCTGATCAGGTATTCAAAATGAAAATATAAGCTAATAATTTTCGAAAAAAAATTCCGGCAACATATATCAATGGAAGTTAACAGATAACAGGCAGCTATGGATAAGAAAATCCAATCCCGCTATTGGCCAAGCGGATAAGGCCGCTGAGAGCTCATAATTCGATTTGTTTCAAATCCTGCTATACAGGCATAGCGTTTCCATGGTTTTTCCCGCGTGTAACTTGAATGCGATTCAGTTTTCTTTAGGATGTCCTCCCCGAAAGCTTGCCGTATCTTAAATCGATAGTAAAAGCAAACGTCTTTAGAAAACTCAAAATGTAGGCGATTTACCAGAAAAAATTTCATACGCAACGCCTTGAATAAATGTGATATAAGAAAGAAAAAGTAAACAAAGATCTAAAACTGCAGATAATTTCAAATTTTATTATTTATTTATCATTAATTTTTTTGAAAATTGTTAATTAGTTTAAGTTGAAGCTGAAGCAAATTAGGGAATATCCATAAAATTTATAACGCCTCGTAGACTTGAGTAGCATAAACTAACGGAACCTAGATTGTGAAGATTTTCCTCAAACCTTAAGAGTAACAAATCCAAAGAAAATTGTAAAGAATTCTTTGTTCACTCAATATAAATTTACAGAGGGTCTCACTTTTGCACACACAAGAGCTAACACTTTTGGCTTAAATAGATAACGATGAATTAAATGTAGTAAGTTTAGCCTAACGACTCAACGCCGCAGAAATCTAATCGCAAGCAATTCAAGATAGCAACGTGGCCTTCAAGCAGGAGTAACACGCTCTAAAATCACCTTCCAAAACCAGCTCTTAAATACTACTTCTTTCTGCCTCATTTGAATACACGCCCTCTTGCTTATTAACATTCTGGCAAGAACGCGTGGGTGAAAAGAGGATCAAAGGAAAGTTGCTTTAAACTAAAAATTAACTATTAGATAAATTAAATAAATCTCCACAAATTTAAATTTGGAAAGTCTTATTTTTGGTTTTTTCGAGATCAGATTTTTAAAGACTGTTCATTTGCTCATTGATGAACAACGCTCAACTTATTCATCGATAAAAACTAGAATCCCCAGATATTAATATTCAAAGAAAGAATCGCTTAGTTATGAATTATTATTTCTAGTTGAAAATATGTAGAGAGAAGGTTAGTCAGATCGTAAATTCAGCGAGTAGAAATATACCCGGAATAGAATAGTCGAAAGTTTATCATCCATTTTAATCCAAACCTCAAATAAAGCCCGTGATTAGAATATCTTTCGAGAAACATAGTTCAGTTATAATAGGATGAGCCATTATTCCAGTCCCGTATCAAAAACATTAATATTCATCCTCAGGCGTATATATTTATTTTATTTTGTTATAACCTGCTATTTTCTGCAAGTCTGTTACAGCTCTCTCTTAAAATTCTCAACCGTTCTATAATTTTAAAGCATTAGGGTTGAAACAAGAGGAAGAATTTTTCGAATACTCTTTTATCAACAATTGTATGGCAAACTTTAGAAAAGGAAATAGAGCTATTTATTCTCATATTTCCTCGTTTCTCGGCAAGCGAGTAGATATCACGTTTTCTCTTATAATAAATAGGTTCCAGCAGTCCAGAACCAATGGGAATTTTTACGCTCCAACTGCTAGGTAGTGAAAACCCTCATCAGAGGCATAGTCAGCATCAGGCCAACAGCCAATCATCTAACTTTTCATTTTTCCCTTCCATTTTCTTTTCTTCATTCAATCTATGGGGATTTTTTCCGTTAAGTCCGTGAAGTTCTTGGACGATAGCTTCTCAATTCTAGCCAAGACGTTCGGACAACATTTTTTACTCCGTCATCGCCCATATTTAAAAACGACCTGCCATGGGCACCTGAGGATTTCCTAACGTTCAGTTCTGGCATTTTTCATAACTGCAAGCTTGGAGACCAAAGCATCGAATAAAAAATAGTGTACTCTTAAAAGCATTCATCTATTTAAAATCTCCAGAGAAAATTTACTCAACAAAATTCTTTCCAAAATGCCTCTTGAGAAGTAAGAATCATGCATCATATGAAATAAGAAATAAATGGAATGTTTTGTCTGAGCAAATCGAATTCAATACACAAAGTAACTGAAATTAAAATATTAGAAATAAATATTTTGAAGAATACATGAATTATAATTTCTACTATTCAAATGTAGAGGCTGTTCGCACACTTTTTAGATGATTTTGCTTCGCTGTAAGATTAAAAATCTTCTTCTTGCACTTTCTTTTAATGCAGCTATATTTTAGAAAGTATAACGTATCATGTACTACTTGACAGTTTTGTTTTCGTGCAAAATATTGCTTTAAATAAGCAATGGATGAAGGTTATGTTTGTCCGAAGAAAATTAATCTAGTTATTAAAAAACGTTGTGCAAAACATGGCTTTTCCCTATCTGAAGCTACGACAGGTAATGTTGTCAACAACAAAAGAAAAAAGTCCTATGAGTAATTCACATGACTTCCATGTACGGAACATTAAATTATACGCAATTTTATTGCATTTCGTTTAAACTTATTTCCTCGAATTTCATTCCGGATATATTTCTCATTCAATGAATTCAGTTCTTACTTCGCGGCAAGGAAAAATACATAAAAACTAAAACTATTTTCATTCAAAATTGAAAGTTATAGAAAAACATGAAACACCAAATACAGTTAAAGCAATTAAATGATTTTTACAATTAAAATTACAGTTTCTAGGCAAAATCGAGTAATTCGGCCATCAAGATAAAAAGCAGATTTACGGTGCACAAAAGTGAAAGTTTCCTTTCGGTCCCACTCAGCAAAAAGGCACTGAAGGTACAGAAAGACTTAATTGACTATTCTGCTAAGTTTCAAATATAAAAAAAAATATGGCTGCTAAGTTAAGAAAAATTAGGCTTAGCTGCACATAAATAACTTTTAAATTGTTGGCAATTGTACAACTATTGCATGCAGATTAACTAAAGGAGTAAAAACCTTAACCGGATGATAAGAGCAACATACACCGAAGAGCGATTACATTATTACCAAACTATTAATAACATGTAGAATATTTAACTCTTAAAACGGAGAGTAACCGGCGGGCCACTGACTGCACAAGTTAATACGTAGTCTGAGGTATCTGGTACCAAGCTCTCAGCAACTGGTCCCCCAATTCCTCCATATTGCGAAGGGGTAGCGTGGCAGCACAAATTTGTTCTTACAGGTGAGACCGCAAATGCTCTATGGGATTAATGTCAGGGGAATTTAGAGGCCACGATATGACTCGAAAGTCACTGGAATGTTTTTCGAACCACTCCTTGACGATTCGACCTCTATGGCATGGTGCCTTAACATGTTGGTAAACACCATCCGCCACCGAAAATACTGTTATCATGAATAGCTGAACCTCGTCTGCAACGATGTTCGCGTAGGGCATAGACGTCAGGGATTGTGCTGTACCGATTAAAGGTCTATAAAACCATTGCCCACACCATAATACCCCCGCCACCGGCTTGTCTCCGTCTAATTGTGATTTCGGGAGACAGGATTTCATTTGGAAATCGAGGTATTAGCATCCGCATATAAATGTTATGGACCAGAAAACGTGATTCGTCGGACCATGCAACTTTCTTCCATTCTTCTAATATCCAATTCCGAAGTTTCTTGGCCCATTGCAGACCCAGCTGGAGATGACATGCTGTCAGCGGAGGGACATGCTTCGGCCTCCGGCTGCATAGGCCCATACGCAGCAATGTAAGCTGTACATTGTGCTGAGAAACACTGTCTGGGTTGCTACTGTCGTAGCTGGTGGTAATTTCGGCTGTTGTAGTTTTTTGGTAACGGTGAACAATGCGTAGCAATCTTTTCTCGCCTCTAGAATCAGTGCGCCGTCAACGGCCCACTGCTGGCCAACGACATGTTGTTTCACCATCCATACACCACTTTGATATGTGCTCACAATAATTGCACGTGAACAGCCCACAAGATGCGCCGTTTCTGATACTGATGTTCTCAGTCGCCGAGGTTGACGATTTGACCTTTATCGAAGTCTGATAAACCAGTAGCTTTTCCCATTACGTCGCTAATCGCGCTGTATTTGGAAAGAATCGAATCGAAACAAACTCCAATATTCCGCGAAAATCGCGCAGATGAATGACACATATTGCCATAAAGGCACATAACATGAATGCAGCCATGATAGGTAGGGCATGGAAGGGAGTACCAGTGTGTGGAGGCAAAAGGTGGCAAGTGGATCATAAAAGATCTGACATTGTAAATAAGGAAGGGCTAGAGTGTATGAAAAAGCAAGTCAATAAGTATAGTAAAATAAAATGGCAGTGGTTTAAAGTAAGAAAATCTCCTCATAGTGTAAAAGAATAGAATGCAAAAGAAGTGCAATGAAAAACAAAACAAATGGAAAAACAATATAGAAGGAAAATATGAAAAATGACTAGGTGATAGGATTATTAGTTTTCTTTAGTGTGCGGCAAACGGCCTTAAGTCATAGTCCTTTTCAAGTATTTTATAGTTGAAGAGATTAAATAAATTTAAGTACTGACATCCAAGTGCTTTACCTAACAATTTTTTGCTTGTCTCGCTAAGATAAGTTTCAATAGTGTCAAGTCTGAGATCTTCATAAAGTGTGACATTTCTGACATATTAATGTGCATTAATAATAATGTGAAGAAAACGATTTTGAATTTTCTGTAATTTCAGGACATCATTTTTTGTAACAGAGGTCCATGCAGGTAAGCATAAACTAAAACTAGTCTGACAATGGAAGTGTAAACAAGACGTTTTTTCCTAAGATCATACTGGAATGCTTTCCAACAATGGGAATTAGACTATTGATAACCTTATTTGCTTTGTTTCTAATCTTGTCAATATGATCATTCCATATTAATTCAGAATTAAAGGTTATACCCAAATACTTGGCAATCTTGACTAAAGGAACAGTTTATTTGAATAGGATAAGCTGAAGAGTAGGATGAGTCCGGGATTTTTTCCTTCTAATGATAAGTAATTGAGATCTCGTCTCATTAATAGCAGCTCTCCATAAGGTGCACCATATCTCGATATCAGGTACTTGATCTTGTAATTTTTAATCGCTTGGTTAACATTTGTAGATCTAGCCGCGAGAGCCGTATCATCAGCATAACACCCAAGGAAGTAATGACGGTCAAGAATTTTCTTGGGGAAATCGTATTTAGAAAGATAATGCGCAGCCGCTCTTTATACTCCAACATCAGCCTCGCGGCGCAGAGGTTTTGTTCCTGAGCGAGCCCTTGTTATAGATGGGGAATGGTCATAACGTTGTGGCTCTTCAGTGTAATTCAATCATTTTTAAAGAAAAAAATGCACAATTTACCAACGTATAAGAATAAAAAAACTGAGCTCACTGAGCAGAGTAAGAGAGTTGGTGTACATTTATACACGTTTTGTACATTTACCTTAATTATTAAATATCATCTTCTTGGCGTTTACACCCAACACCGTCTCGAAAGATATCTATCTAGAAGGTGTTGCTACACAACATTTCAACAGCGAAATCACAGAACGTTTAAAAACAGCATATCCTTAGAATTTCTGAGACGGCGAATCAATAAAATCTCCGAGAATAAGATAGACTATCAAATTTAGAACCGCCGGTATATATGAAAATATAATTTACATATTTTAAATATGTGCTCAATAAGATCCCCTTAGTATTTTATCAAATTTTCGAAAACACTATAAAGTCTGTGTCTCTTTGGAAACATAAACTTTCAAAAGGACTATTGAAGAATTATCTTCTACCCTTATAAAACTAAACAGAGATCAGAAGAAGGGTATATAAGACCCTTTCATTCAAGATAAAATTAACAAATGATACAACTTGGGTTACAGGAATCCAGTACTTCGGGCTTAACAGAAATACGTAACAAATAATAATTTGGTGGTAAAAGGTGGGGTAGATTAACCTATCGGCTCACATAATACTGCGCAGGAACAGCTCTAGTTTGTAGTAAACCGGCGAGACAAGCGTATACATGTGAGAACACATCAACACCGATAACACAAGTCGCTAATAAGCACAGCACAACGTGGCCTGGAATAGGCAGATACGCACTAAAATAACATCCGAAACTCTTGCTTAAATAGCACTTTATTCTACATTTAATCTGAATAAATTCTCGCTATCTTATTTACATTCTGGCATAAGAAGTGTGGGTGAAAAGAGAGCAATAGGAAGGTCAAACTTAAAATGAACTGTTAGTTAAAAATAAACAGATAAACCTCACAAACACCCAGATGCTCAATTTCCACATTCTCCCAAGGTGAGATTTCAAAATGCTTTATTGCTCCATTACTTTCAAAATGCTGTTAACTTCTGTAACATCAGTATTTTTCAATCAGCAATTCAGCTTCTTCTTGGAACGGAGGTTCACAAAAAGCCCGTGTTGCAAACAACATGTTATAAAAATCATCAAGCATCAGGAGACGACTATGGTAATCAAATTACGAAATACATTGAAACAATGAGAAAGAGACTTCTGATACCATCTCAATTCGAGCGTCAGCTGCAAAACAAGTGCATACAGATACTCAATACAGAAGTTATTCTAAAGGTTCGAGAGCAAATCCGCTGAGCCTGAAGATGAACAGAATCTAATTTCAGGTGATCCTGTTGGTTGATCATACACAACTGAGCCACAGGCTTTCTGATCTATAAACAACTGAGCCGTAATTCAGTTTAGTATAAATCATCTGCAAATAAGAAGTGATCCATATTCCTCACCCGAGGAAGTATACCCCAGGACTTACTAAAATACTTATTGTTTTAACCCTTTCCGGCACGCTAACTTTTAAAGAGGGAATTTCGACAAAAAAAAAGAAGGCAGTCTAATCAGGCCTAGAGGCGTACATAGGTAAAATTTTGTGAAGATATCACTTATCGTTTTAATTCTGTGGCTGGTCTTAATCCAGTGTACCCGCTCCGGGAGTACTAATTGAATAGAGCTTCGAAAAGAGAGCTCAAACAAGCATTGCTGGGACGCGCGTAAAAGAGTAAAAGATTTTGCCTACGATTAAAAAAAACTAGATTCTGAATACCGTAGCAGATTTAGCATTACCCAGGGTGTGCCGCGGGAAGGCCTGCTACTCTACATCCCCCCCAAAAGCTCTTCTTGGTTATATGATGATTACATGCTTATAAATGAAAAAACGTAACTTGAGTATATGATATTCACATTATTTATATTTCATATTTACACTTTCGTCTATTTTTTTTTCAATGTGGCACTTTTCGAATAAATTGACACCACCTTTGGAATAGCACAAGCCAACATTGCATGTTTTGCAGATGTACCGGGATCCGTATCAGATTCGCTATCTGAAGGCAATTCGTGTAGCACTTTCAGTGCTTCAGAAATGGTCAGCCCTCTCCGATCCATTTGGAAAATTATTAAAAATCCCCCCAAAAAATAAACTAATATTATGTCTACAATTAGAAATTATAAACTATAAAATAAGATTAAATAAACGTCTACAACTCAAAACTCTCAAAATGAGCACTAACAATACTTTTTTGAACGAAAGCGAAAGAGAAAAAGAGAACTGCTCTAGTAAAAAACCAAACAGGTACTGATAAAATTACGCTGACCTTAAGAAAATCCCCCCAACAATTTCAACAATTTCTTAGTTGATAACGAAATCTCTCTCCCTAAAAAAACGAAATGAAACACAAATGTGGATCCACCTTTCTATTGTCAATGAACTCGCCGCAGGCTGCAGAGAGACAACGATACAGTTGTTGGTTTAGTCCCAGTGTTTCAGTGATCCCACTCTGGGCAAACCTGATGTTCGCGGTCCGATTTTAAGTAAGATTGCAAGATAAAAATTTAAAACTAATATATAATAAGGAGATTAGTATACAGCCAACAAAATAACATAGAAATTATTTTTCAAACAATTCCTTTTATATCCTAAAAAAAATCTGGAAGATGTCTTTGAAAAATGAGGGTCTTTAAAAACTAAACATTGACTAAAATATATAGATTGGTTTGTGCTGTGCTGCCATTTGGTATAAATAAAAAAGGTTCAGAATAACCTATACTAACCTATAAATCCTTTTTTTTTCATTCAATTTTTCTGCGCGTACAGAAAGAAATTTTTATGTTTGTCCAAACCGGGCACAGTTCTTCCACAAGCTCTGGACATATAGGATAAAAGTTAACTTCTAATTGTACATCGCTCCCAGTAACTTCAGATGTACCAGAAATCAACGGTCCATAAAGTTGAGGTTCAGGATGAATACTACGTTTTTTTACAAAAGTGAACGCAAGCGATCTTCTGCCTTAAAACATAAATCCGTGTCTGTTTCATCATTTCGGAATTTTCTTAAGAGCGATATGTAATTGTCTATTAAGTATCTCACGTTTACATTTCTACAGCTTATCTGTAAGTCATAAAATTATACTGATCCTGAAACAGTAGAAGGAAATACTTTCAGAACAGTATGGATTTTTAAATCATAAAGTGTAACACTAAACAGAGTTTTGAGGTACATCTTCTTCCTGATACCTGACATCATAGAGCCAAATACTATTTGAAAATTTCTAGCTTTCAAAATATCCCTTGTGAAAACTGATAGGTTCTCGCGCAAACCAGTGGAGTTAAGATCACGCAAAATGCATATGTTGTGCCTTATAGTGAAATTATTCTATAGCAATAAACAGTGAAACTAGATGATTTCTTTACACAAAAGCTTTTACGAAGGAAAATTTCAAAAGGAAGCATCTTATTGATGGTCCACTTTCATACTGAGAGATCACTCTGTTCTTCTTTAAATAACAGTCTATGTGGTAATTTACGATTTTTCAAGCATTTCGGAAATGCAACTCGCATGTGCAGTGGGCCGATTGTTGGAAGGTTTAACGTGTCTTAGCTCAGCTTAGGTAATGGGAATGACAACAGCTTTCTTATAGACAATAACTACGATATTCTCATTTCGCACTCGGTTGTAAAATGTTAAAGGGTCGTTAATGATTTAGAAGAAAGACGCTTCAGCATTTCATAGCTCAAACCATCTCAGTAAGGATGTAACCTATGTGTCTGCAAGAAAGTTGTTTTTAATTTAAGAATAGTAAAATCCTCATTGAATGCCTCTGAATAAGAAGATCTGAAGTACAATAAAGATTTTCTCTGGGCACAGCTTTACGGGAAAAAAATGTTGCTGTGTAGTTGCTGTAACTGCAGATTACAGTAAATGTCTTCTCAATATCATTCACAATTCCGTTGGTGGGGTAAATCATTTGGCCATTTTCTTTTCTAGACTGAAACGTGAACATTCATTATGAAATCCATGTCTTCATAACTCTTTCCAAACCCATTTAAAGACGTAAAGGATAATGTTCTCGACGCATAAGGTATCCATGTTTTTTTCCGATTTTGTTAGTGCTTCAGTAAACCCTTGCATTTTATTAGGTTTTTATTGAATATTATAAGGTTCGACAAAGTGTAGGATCTATAAAAATTCCCTGAAGCTTTTCTTTGCTACTTAAGGGTTCCGAGGTACTCACAATTCTACAGTGGTTCCTTTACAGATGTATACTGAACCATTTCACTTGTCACTGCATGAGCACAGAAGAGCTACAATGGACACAATCCAATAAAAAATTGCTTGCCTTGAGGTAGGATAAATACTTTATCTACAGTAGACAAAATATGTGCAAAACGATCATTGTTCAAACGAATACCTTCAACGTTAAAAGTGATAATAAGAATTATGGCCGATGATAAAATCTGAAGATTTGGTGCACGAAATATCTTTGTTAACTGACGCAAATAGGCTTTCTCGTCGTTATTAAGGAGACAAACGCAATGATCTTCTATCATTTGCTCTATCTGTCGTCAAAGTGAATTAGTGACATTACTTCCCCAGCGAGGATTATGGGCATTTAAGTCGCCAGTTAGAATTAGTGACATAAGCAGCTACTGTGTAAGATCATCTAATTCATTCTTATCGAGAACTCATTCGGTAGCAAGTACGAAGAAGCACGTAGAAACCAATCTGCAAATATTAGTTGTATCGGAGCGGCTCGGAGGTTCGTTGTTAATGGTAGTTTTATTAGTGAGTAGGCGTGTGAGGATAGTAAAGCCACTCTTCCACAAAGCCATGGTCACTATTATTGCAATCTTTCCTAACCGTAGAATATCCTCGAAGCCTGGTGGTTTGACTTGTCTTTAAGAATGTTTATTACATTGCAAAGCCGCTGAAGACTCTTCAAAACGCAGTGTATTGTCGAAAGTAATCGGCGAATAAGATTCACTTGCTTATAATAAATGGTCCAGGAGATATGCGTTTTCCCACAGAATATCGCTAGCATATACAGCTGATAATGCTATGCTGTTGGTTGAGGATTTAGACAAAATTATTATGATTTTTGGTGAAAATTTTAGTAGTAACTTTGCTATGTAAGAAGCATAGTTAGTAATAACGTTCGTTCAAGACAAACTAAAATAGAAAATTAATAATCCTAACTAAGCAATTGCAAGATTAAGAAACGCAAATGATGCAGATTTTCAAAATAACTCGAGCACATTCGAGCACTTGCGCATTTAGTGAGTTAATGAACACGTAAATCTGTTGTATTATTTTTTAATTCTGTAGAAACGAAAGTAAAGCAAAAGTTGTTAATTATAGTTATAAATATGAAGTGATTTTACAATTGAGCTCTATTACGTTATTTACGTGCTATTATATTACGTCATTTACGTGCTATTCTATTACGTTATTTACGTGCTATTCTATTACGTTATTTACGTGCTATTCTATTACGTGAGTGCTATTCTATTACGTTATTTACGTGCTATTCTATTACGTGAGTGCTATTCTATTACGTTATTTACGTGCTGTATTACTTCTTATATTTCATATTCATTATACGAAAGTTTAACTTCAGCGGAGTAACTTCTCTTAGTCACTTTTTAACGCCTAGTAAACGTATACGTATAGTCACATTTATATATAGTAAACGAGTTTGGATTTAATTATTCCACAACTCTGTTAATATGCTGTCGGAATTCATTGTAGCGACTTTCGTAAACTGGAATTTTGTCGAAGATTAATGTAATTTCATTATTAGTCTGCACATATAATCTGAAACATCTGATCCAAAGCTTTCCTGTAATTGAGTTACATGAATAACTGAAACCAAAAGCAATTAAACTAGAGAAAACTTCCAGATACATACAAATCACAGAAAAATCATATATATATATATATATATATAAACTTTGACGTATATAAACATATAACTTGAATTTAACAAATACAAAAACATTACCTTATTCATATAAAGCTAATTTAAATTTTAAATTATTAAAATTCAGTTGTAAACAAATAAAAGATTAATTATTGCTGCGAACTCATTTGCAGTATCATTCAAATTCAGAAAGCATATGTAAATTAAGTGCAAGTATCTAAATACATGAAAAAAATTTAATAATCCGTAAATAAATCCTAAAAAACTTTAAAGAATTTTTAAGACTAAATTGAGTTGCACAAAATGAATAATTGTTGAGCAGGTAGGAGACAGATCTTTTCAAAGTTAAGTTGCCTTTAAACCTAACTCTTCAATTACTTAATTCGTGTTTCGTCAACCGTATAGGCATGGGTAAAGAATTGTACAAAACCAAAACTAGTGGATTGCCTAAAGGAGAAATTTAACTTTAAAAGAATTTAGAGAATTTAATAAGTAAATCCACTAAGGAAACAAGTTATTAGTTAAAAATTCATTGCTAATGTAATTAAGAGTATAAATTGAAAGTAACTTAGAAACAATAGCCTATTCTGGTACTTCCCCGACACGAATTATCCATAAATAAACTATCTACACATCATAAAAATTGAAAAATATTAATATAAAATAAAAAAATACAATCTATAAAAATTAATACCAAAAAGGCAAGCAAATAGTAAGTCTCAATTTAACTTACCTTGTAACTATATATTTTTGTATGCGGGAAATTGGTATAGCAGTTGCTAAACAATATATATGTAATAATTTATTGCGTAGAAGACACCCATGCTTTTAACTTTCGATGGTCGTCATGGCTGAGGGTGAAGGCATACAGACGCAGCTAATAAAAGCTGGATTTTGAGGAATCACCAATCTTCATTTTCACAAACATCAAATCATTTTGGTAAACAGTTATCCAGTCACAGTTAAATACGATAATTTTATGTACACTGGTTTTAAAAGTAGAACATAAGCATCTTAGAAGGATAAAGCAAAGCAGCACGGATATGTTAGCAGGGTAGTATTTAGGAAAAGAAATGGCGTAATTGCTCGCGAAGCAGTATTTATACTAAGTAGGTGCACAAGCACAGCTAAACTGCTATTGGTTATTTTTAGGTTGTTATGTAACTTAGAAAGATCTCAAGTTTGGGAGAACAGATGAACTTAGGGGGCAGAACACCAAATTTTGAATAGATAATTTTGAGGTCGCCAAATCGTTTCTTAGTGCAGCCATCGTATTTTGTTATATCTTACACAAACCTACACACACCTACATACATATATATATATATTGTCTTAAGAGAAATTTAAATATGCAAATAATTAATTACAAAGCTGCAGAGGAAAGGAAGAAAATGCTGCAGCATTCATCATACAGCTGTGATTGGAAGAAGTGTGTTGAAAACAACTACAAAATTCTTGTTATATATAATAAATTTTTCTCGCCAACCATCAGTATTACATAAGCAGCGAGTATGCGGTGCCTATTCATTAATATTTATTTTAGAATATTTTTCCACAAATGCATTTTTCACGTATTTCTAATCAGCAGTGTAAGAAAACGCATACTATGAGAGAATTTATTTTCTAATTTTTCTTTCTGTCAAAACAAATTTCATTTACTGTGACGCATAGCTTAGACATTTATTCAATATTATTCATGTTTCGTACACGGATTCCAAATATAGATCAACAAAATATTGATTCAAATTTATTCTGCGTTTTTTCTTTTTCATCATAATTTTTCAACTGATTGAACTGAACTTTTAAATCAACCTTTGAAATTTTTGCTATTATTCTACGCATTATGACTTTGCACAGCATAATATAATGGTATATCGTTCCCGTAAGTAATAAAATTCAAATTAATTCAAGTGAAGAAATTTCACGTTTTTACCGTAATTGCGCTGTACACTGTATGAATTAAAAACCCTTTCCGTACTATCCTCTAGTTAGTTTTAATGTTTTTAAAAGTTTTACAATTTTGTTTTTATATTTAAGTTAAATTTTCGTTATTGTTTTCAAAATTTAATGGAAATAAATTCGGAAAATTCACAGCATTACCAATCTTGTTATTCACGTTTAATCTTAAAATATGGAACGATAACTAGCCATAACCATCTGTCTTTCTCCAACTATTAAAACGAAACAAAACAAAAACAACAACAAAAAGGAAGAAAAAAAAACCTTATCGTTATTGTCTTGCCCTTTTTCTTCTTTAAATGAGAGCTCTGAAGTCTTGGATAAGAATCAACAGGCACTTATTTCATATGCATTTTGATTTCTCGCTGCACTTCCATTACATAGAAGTTGTACTTTGTAATAATTTTTCTCCATGTTTTTCACGAAATCATTCTAAACATTCGAGTAAAAATTTGAAATTAGAAAGAAACAAAAGCAGCCTACTTGAAATATCGTAGATTAAGGCTGTAGAGAGATTAGGATCTTATCTGAAGCATGAGACAAAAAAATGTGGAATACCCTTGCCAGAACTCGAACCTGGACTTTTCGAAGACGCGCCGAGTGTGCTACCGTTACACCACGAAGGCATGGATCAAGGAGGGAAAAAATCTTAATAAATTAAATGGCGTGGATCAAGGAGGGAAAAATTACCTTAATAAAGACATAACCAAACACTCAATAAAACTGAGTATATGGTAACGTCTCTAAGACTCCGGTTGGTGTTGTCCGTTTCACGCGACAGTCTTAAACAGAATACCCGAACTAACGTAAGCCAGTATATCTAAGTACCCTATATACCCCCTTTTAAAGGGCGGTTGGGAATTAGGGACCCAATCTCCGAATCCTGGTAGTGAAGAATCATCATCCACCACTTTTTAGTTCGAGCGCCAATATACATTTGTTCGGTTATTTTAAAGCAGGAGATATATGGAAAACGTGCAGTGTCCTTGACGGGACTTGAACCTGGACCTCTCAAATACGCGCCGAGTGTGCTATCATTGCATCACGAAGGCATGCAGCAAGGAGGGAGAAAATACCTTAAAAGACTCTATATAATTTAACTCCTTTATGCAATCCTCTTTGCTTTCAGCACTTTTATTTCCTCAATAAAAGTTTCAAATTATTTCAAATGTATTCCTCTCTCTCTCCTTTATTTAAACTGTTCTGAAAGTAAGACAATTGTTTAATTTTCGTTTTAATAAAAGTTTTTTTGTCTTAGGCTTACATGGTCCAGAAAATTTTGCTTTTAAGTCAGAGTTAATTTTACCTGAAATTCAGTTTTCTTTCGAACATTAAGATACATTTTCACGCCTTTCTCAATAAATGCAATCTTTGTTACTAGAGGTTATATTTATGAAGCAAAGATTATCTTCCCTTTAACAATTTCGTTTGCTTAAAAAGATTACTTGGTAATCATTTTATGCGAATGCCTAAATAATTATTTATGCGAACGCCTATTAGTCTATCGTTAACAGTTTTTGTACCGATAGTCGAGTAATTGCTTTCATAGTGTATATTTTGAAATAACGCTTGAATATTATCGTTAAACCTGTCGTAAATAATATTATTACAAAGAAATTCTGTCACATTAGAACATAAAATTCACTTACCTTTCCTTTGGATAAAATAACGAAAGGACTTTCAGTATCCCATGTTACATAGCAACATAAGTTCAGTCATCAGTTCTTGACCATCACTCAGTAATAGTTTCACACATGGTTATATTCTTGATGCTGATATAATATTTTAAACTCCTTTTATACCTATTCGAAGAAATACATAGTTTTATAAGATGACAACCTATGCTTCCACAACAGTGATTTTTCCGTAAAAAATTGCCATTTTAGCTTAAAAAGTACCTACTGTCTCAAAATTATTGGGGAATAGTATTCTAATACCAAATTCAAAGAAAACGAGATCTAAATATGTAGACTACCAACCCATTGCATAGGTGCGTGATTGCTAAACTGTGTTACCATTACTATAGGTTATTCAAATTCAATTCATCAATTTTAGTTAGTGTTTAACTATACCTTTAAGGGTTATTTTTTTAAGTATCTCAGGTGAGAAATTTCACATGTTAACTACTGTTACTGATTTTAGTTATGCGTCTATTGTTCTTTTATCTCAATAGATGCATTTTAATATATGTCGTAAGCCTTAAACTTAATTAAATTAAGGTCTATACCATTACATACTTAAAATATATTTATATACTGCTGTTGTGACTTATCTCACTCATCTGATAGTAACATCAGAACATAGTGGCAAGACTATAACAAGAACAAAATTCAAAGTGGCAAGGAGTGCAAGACTGAACCTGATTTTGGAAAGATTCTTGATCAACCAATCAGATGACAGTACGACTTTGCTCAGTTTCCCTCCCAATTGAAGGAAAGCTCCCGGAGCGATGGGACCGATGGTCTCCTACTCCCTCTTTGCCTACCATCTACCTCTCGAAAGAAGTTCCGGTTTGTCATATATTTAGAGTGCTCCCATGCCGCACAGACATTATTCATTTACCTATGCTTTCTCCAGGATTCCAAACCAGGCCCTGCGGTACGGCAGTCAGCGTCGCTAAACTCATTCCCGGTGGGGCGGCATATTTATGTACTGAAATTTTAAATGTCTCAGGAAATTATTAATTTCCTTCTTTTGGTGGGAGTCTACATAATATGAATGTTGTCTTACAAATGGGGAAAGGGAATGGATATTTAAAGATAGATCAAGCATATACATGTCATGTTTTAAATACGTAAAAAGAAGAATCCGGTAATTTTTTGCATCTTTCGATATTCGTCATGGCTGAAAAGACAGGCAGTAGTGGCTGAAGGTGAAAGCTATTATGACGCATTTAACACAACTGAGTTTGAAGTATCACAGTCTTTACTTTTGCTCACATCAGATCATCATTCTATAGATAAGATAATTTTAAAAGTAGTAGTTTAACATAATAATTTCCATGTACACGGGTTTTAAAGTACGAAGTCATCTTAAGCAAGTAAGGTGCAGCCTGGATGAGAAGCAGGATAGACTTGTCAGCAGGATAGCTTATGCGAAAGAGAATGCTGCAATTCAAAGGAAGAAGGGAGGGAGTCGAAAGTTTCAATTCTGAGTTAAAAAAGTAACATGGAAAAGTAATATAGCATCCAAACGTTACGTAACATGGAAAAATCTCGAATTTGGGAGAAGAGATGAATTTAGGGGGTAGAGTATAAAATCTAGAATCGTTAATTTTGAAGTCCCCAATTATTCTTAAAGTAGTTATCGTATTTTCTTATATCTTACA
>KK118690.1:835517-849985 GCA_000611955.2 Stegodyphus mimosarum | reverse complement strand
GCACTTCCGAATTTTTTCAAGGCCCACCAGCTTCCGAGCAGCAGAGTCACTGAACTATGTTAGTTCGATTCTAGACGAATGGGCTGGCTGCATGGAAGTTTTCGCGTATAGGCGGTATTGTGAATAGTAACGCTGACAGCTGTACAAATCAGCGCACGATCGATTATCAGAGAAGGCATGGATGCTTGTAAGCCTGTAGTGTCTGTGGGGCAAGGAGACCTCAAAATACATGGTAAACTGAAAGTCCTTTAGAGAAGTTGGTGGTAAGGAAGAGGGTTGAGAGTCTGAGACTGCCTCCGGGATATTCTTCCTCGAAACTGGGACGGAAGTGCATAGTTAGTGTGACCAATGATGAAATCTGTACAACCAATGATGAAATGCTGGTGTCTCACCCACTTCTAAGTGCATCTGTAACATGGATAAGAGATAGTTCTTAGGAAGTTTTCTACGAAGGCATTCCTCTTCTGAAACGGATAAATCTCGAGTGACTTTATAATCAAATAGACCAAACCAAACCCTCTAAAGACAAAGATTGCAGAAGGCTAAGTAAATGAAATAAGTTTATTTTATTTAATTTAATTGCGGCAAAGCACATGAGGGCTATCTACCTATGGGGAGGGTGCCTTCACGGAGGACTTTCTAAGAGAAACTTTCTCTTTATGCGTTATATATGAGGAAGTCAAGAAAACACTCATGCAGCCAGCCCGTTATTCGAGCCTCGAACTGAACTAAAAGAGTCCACCGATTTTACCCTTCACCTCTGGTGGGCCTCTGGTGGGCCCTCTGGTGGGATTCTATAAAATAACTTGGAATGAGTTGGAAAAGAAATTAAGTAAATATATAAAAATTGCGGAAAACACAATTTACATAAATACAGTTTGGAAAAGCCTTCTTTATCACAATCAAATTCAAACTTTTTCAAGAGTTGGAAGAATTTCTACGCCATGCTGCTGCATTTCATTATGTTTCCGTTTGAATTCAATTAGCTGAGGCAACTAAAAAAATTATTTTAAATTATTTGTACCTGAGAAAACTAAAAACGTCACCTTTGCATACTCGATCTGCCAATACAAAAGTAAATCAATTGTAATAATTCAAATAGCTATTCAGTAAATCATATTTTTGTTGTTCAAAAAAATGGCTAAACTATCAAAAAGAAATTCTATTACATTAAACAACAGCAAAAATTAGGAATTTATGCAATCTTGAATAAATTAAATAACCTTTCATCTAATTCAATCTATTTCTATTCGAAACATACAAAAAACATCAGTAGCCAAGAATACAAATACATATTCCCAAACTGAAAACTAAATAAAAACAAGCATCCACTACAAATTCTTGGTTGAAAAATGAGGCAGTTAGGAGTGTAAATCTGGATCATTACTGACGATTTTCAATCTCGTCAAGAAATAATGTCGAAAGAAATTCCAAACATTTAAAAGAAAAGCTGTAATTTTTAAATGGAATAAGTAATTAAATTTTGGCAAAATCAAGGAAAAAGAAAAAAAGAAAAAAAAAAGAAAATCTGAAAGGTTTCAGATTTTAAATTACTTCCAAAGGGGCGTTTTTTTAACATTTTGTCTGTTACATTTATTTATTAAATATCATGTTCTTCGCACGTAAACTATAAACTCAGTTCAAAAGCAATATTGCAAAATAATTTTAATTGCAATTAGAATTTCCAATACACAGTCTCACGCGCTAGAGATAAAAACAATTTTTCTGTACAGCGTTGCCTTTGCTCTCATTGAAATCCTTAAGCTTGTTAATCAAAAATTCATTAAAGTTTTACAAAATATGAAATTGATAATAAAACAAAAATTCCAAATTTCAAATTTGGGCTTCCAGATGTCCATATTCGCAGCAAGATTACGCGATTCAAAATTCGATGGCTGTAGGTACCGTCGTTTTATCACAATGCGAGAAGTATACATACATTCATGCACATTCTTCATCATTTAATTCCTTCAAATATAATGCAGGATGATAATATTTGGTGGCAATATTTTTGAAAAGTGAAACGGACATTCAGTGATTCGACGCAAAATCCCAAAAGAGAAAAAATAATCCTTCAGGGAGAAAGCCGCTTCAGACTGAAAAGAATTTTAGATTAGAATAAGTCTTTACGCTTTTTCTGTTATAAAAGCGACTTTTCAGAATTTGAAATCGGAATCTAACTCACAGGTAAGAGTTAAAATGTGAAGAATTTAATCAGACAGACTTACAGAAAATTGCAAACTTTACATTTTATACACACTCTTAATCTTTCTCACTCATTGGTTTCATTTTCTCCTGTTAAGTTCAAGAATGGAGTGCATTATAAGCTAACCACTCACAGTTCGTGGATACTTCAGTTTTTATAAATTGTTTATTAATAAACGCCTTTGTTACTTAAGTCAAAGTCTGAAAGTAAAATAATTCCTTTTTCCTGCTGTTCGACTTTTATATAAATATTTTAATACGAAATATTTTATTATAGATAGCATATCCTAAGTTAGTTAATAAGCTTAACTGAAGGTTAGTAGTTAATAAGCTTAACTAAAGGTAAACTGGAATATTTTCTTTTACGAAAGTGTTTTACTTCATTGTGATTGAAAGGCGAAGATCTAGATAATCGGCAGCCAACTCATTTTGAGTTGAACTTTTATTTTTAAAAAACTAGAAGCGCCGAAGTTCCTTCTTCCCTAGAAACGCCAACGACTGCTCAGCGAATTAAATGTATATATTAAAATGCAAGTGCTTTATAATGCTTTTAAGAATATTAGTTATAGTTGTTTATGAAATTCTTTAAAGAAAAACAGATCATTTTTATAAAAAATAGGTATTTTATGATAAATTTCAACTTACCCTTAATAAAACGCATTTTATAGCTTGCGCAATTTTTACACAACTCAACTTTTTCAATACTGGAAGTGCATTTTCTACACATATAATATGAACGTTTTTGCACATATCACTTGTTTTGTTGCACCAATCTGGCACTGAATTTTTTTTTCGAGAGTCTATTGCTAGAGTTGGAAATTTCTTGGGACAATCTTGTGCGCTTTATTCTGTTTAAATGCTGCTGTCTCAACTCCTCTGCCAGCTGAAATAGGAAGCTGTACCTTGCAATATTTTTATCACTCAATTTATAGTAGATAACATAAACCTTCGTTTCTGCTAAATCCAGTATATTATAGAAAACATACAAAGGCTATTTACGTGAAGACACACAAACAGACTGTTTACGCGTCATAAGAACATCAACTCCCCATTTGGTTTTGTTGTATAACTGTACTGTTTCTGGAAGTTTGTTCTTATTTTGTGAGTCTACATTTACACTCGGATGTAAGGTACTGACTAGCAAGACATTTTCTTCCTTTTTCCCTGATAGACCATCAGTGTAGTTTCACTGTTCTTTAGAAAACTGTTTCAAATAGCTGAGTTTTCGATTTCCTTACTTTATACGGAATTTCGTTTCGATGTCATCTTACTGTGCCCATAAAACTTGTGATTTTCATTTCAAGTCTCTTAACTAATGATAGTGAGGAAAATAATTGTCCGCAATCAAATTTCTATCTGAATTCTAAAAACGGGTTAGAAGACGCATTACTACATTTTCAGAAACACCTTCACTTCTCGATGTATCTTTACCAAGATATGTAAAAACCATTGCACATGAACTTCGAGTCTATATCGACTAGCATCAAAAATTTGATACCGAATTTGTCTGGTTTATTCGGTGTGTATTGTATAAACTTACAACTGCCTTTGAATGGGAATAACTACTCATCCACAGCTAGATTTTCTCCTGTCTTATAGGAAATCGCACAGTTCTGTATAAATTTATTCCAAATATCTGAAAAAAGTGCAAACTTATCACTTTCTATACGTTGAGTTGCAGTTTACTTTAAGTCAGAGCTTAGATATTTCATAATATCTCGAAAACGATTGCGAGTCAATTTTTCTCGAAAAAAGGGGGACCCCATGGTATTATTCCACAACAAAAAAAAAATCATAACCCATATCATTGCAACCATATGCTCCTCAACCATATGCTTCCAAACAATAACAATAAAAGCATCAAGTTCATCTAAAGGTATTTTTCAATTGTTCAAACAGCTTTTGCTCCCGTATTACTGTCCCGTATTACTATCCCGTATTACTCCCGTACCCCGCTTTTTAGTATTACTAGCAGTCAATATGACTGCTCGTTGCGCTTTTAGACATGAATAATAATATCTTTGTTAATTTTAATTTTATTCGATTCATATTTAATACCAATAATTTTCGATATTTTTTAGGGATATCCAAAAATTTGTGACTTCTTAAGATAAAGGGTTTCTTAGTAATCCAAAATGATTGTTTGTCAAATGATTCAATCAATGATTCAGTCAAAATGATTGTTTTGGCGCTGCTAGAGTTAAAACAAAAAGGGTAGATATTTCAAGGTTCAATGAGATTAAAATTGTCTAAAAAATTTACCTTTACCTGCAGACATATTAAAAATATCATCGCTTTCGCTGTTACTCTTTTCTTAAATTCGATCCCTCCCCCCTAAATTTTGCCCGAATTTAATTACTTATTCCATTTTGAAAATTACAATTTTTCTTTTAAATATTTGTAACTTCTCTCGCCAATATTCCTTGGCGAGATTAAATATCGCCAATAGTAACCCAGATTTACCTTTCAACTGCCTCCTTTTTCAACCAATAATTTGTAAAAGTATTTTTTTTAAATGCTTTATTTATTTATTTTTTTTATTTATTTTAAGTTTTCATGTTGGGATTAAGTACTGATTTTTTGGCTTATTCATATATTTTCTTTTTGTGCAATGACTCTAAATAGATTAAATTAGATAAAAGTTTAATTTAATTTATTCCAGATTATTCAAATTCCCAATTTTTTTTTACCATTTTGAGGTACAGATTTTTCGGCATAGAATTTCCTTTTGGTCGCTTAGCCATTTTTTTTATACTTGAAGAAAATTTGATTCATTGAGATTGTATTTGTGTAATTACAGTTGATTTACTTTTCTATTGACAAGCTGATTGCATAGAAGCAACGTTTTTAATTTTCAGAGGCCCAAATAATTTAAAACAATTAATTTAGGAGCGTCAGCGCAATTGGAAACGTAACTAATGGCAGAAGATGCAGTAACACCAGTGTGCAAATTCTTCCAACTCTTCTGATCCTGATAAAACAGCCTTTTCCAAAGAATATTTATTATTTGTTTTGTAAATGTTATACACATATTTAATTATTTTTTCAATTCAGTCCGAGTTAACTTCATAAAATCCTTTAACTTGATATAATTACTTTAATAATTCAATAAAATTTCTGCTTTTAAATTTATTGTATGCCTATGTAGTTGTAATGTATTTAAATAATACATATGCGTATATTTGTAAGTATGTGTGTCATAAATAAACGAATGTCTACACTTAGGTTACATAAACCAATTTCTACCTCTTAGAAAGCTATTGAGAAACCTTAAAAGGGTAAAAAAGTCTGAATTCCAGATGAACGGAGAAAGAAACGTGGAAAAGAAAGAATACTTTTGATATGTCGTTGGTGTCTTATCAAGGAGTAGCCAAAGCATAGTCGAAATCCATCGCTTTTCTCATAAATTAAGTAAAAAGTTTGAATCGAGCAATGTTTATATATAGATATCAGCCAATAAAGCTTTCTTTATGAAGAATAAGACATCTAGCCTCTAAAGTATTTTGTCAATGTTTCTAGAACTAAAAGTTAACTTCCTCATGACAGGAATTCGTCGTGATTTATTGATTGCTTTTCACGCTGACGTAGAAGGAAAATCCCCTACTGCAGAATGCAAATCACGTTTTTCAAAACAAAACAAAACAAAAAAAAAAAAAAACTTTTTTATACATACCACTGAATTTACTTTATGATTTGAGACTAGCACTTTTAATTTTTTTCTCAAAACTTGAGTAATTTCAAAATTTAAATGTTTTGAATTTTAACAAAACAAAAAGTTAGTTAAGTTAAACAAAGTTAAACAAAAACTAAACACAGTTTGCAAACTAAACTACTTTTATTAGCCCAAATGGAGTTAACCAAAACGGGCTACTATTCCCAAAACATGATTTTGTATTGAATCACTATGAAAGTCTGAATCAGTTTCAAATTGTTGCCACATAATATTATCGCCCTGTATTATATTTAAAGCGATTAAATAATAAAGAATCTACGTAAAAATAAGTATGTTTCTCGTATTGGGAAGAAACAGCGCTACCTAGAGCTATCAAAATTTTGAAAAACGTAGCCCTTCACCCGAATATGAACACAAAAACAAATAGGAGTTTATTTTATTGGTTATCTCGTATTTTGTAAAACTTTATCGAAATTTTGATTAAAAAACTCAACTATTTCAAAGCGAGAAGTGGCAACACTGTACTCAATAAAACATTTTTCTCTCCAGCGCTCGAGACTATCTATCGAAAATTCTAAAGATGTGCTGTTTTTAAATATTTTTAGCCCAAATTGGCGTTAGCCCAAATGCTCTCGAAAAGTATTTTCAAATGGAAAAAACGCCCGTTCGAGCGTACTGTAAAATTTGAAAACTTTAAGATTTCTTTCTACTTTAAGGTTACTTTCTTTAAAACGCTGAAAACAGTTCTATTGAAATATGAAATAAATTTTGTCTAAATTTTTTAAAATACCGTAGTATAATTTTTTCATTTATTACTACATATTATATTACGCTACCGTAGACTTGATTAAACAAGATCTTTCTTAGATTATAAGACCTTTATTTTGATATTACTATATAAAATTATATTGCATATTAGTACAACACACCAAGCGATTTATAAGCGATAATATAAGTTGCTTTTATTTAGTATTAATTTCGTAGTATTTGAAGCAATTTATAATATGCGTAAAGAATAATTTACACATATTTTCACCATTAATCTACAATTAATAAAAGCTGAGTTAAGTAAATTTATATGCACTGTAGTTAAAATTTTAATAAGGGCATAATTGAAATGTTTGTAGAATTATTTTTTAACCCATTTGAAACATGAATTCCTTGTTCTGAAAAAAAAAACTGAAAGATTATTATTATTATTACTATTGCTATTATTATTATTATCATTATTATTATTATTTGTAATTTTAATTCACTGATTCTGTGTTCATATTTTAATTTTCCAGCTAAGCTGTTCATTCACTTAAGAAATATGATCCTTAATTTAATTTATTTAAGTAACCAAAACCAGGTGCTAATGAATCTAAAAAATTAAATTATTCTAAAATTAAGCTTTGAACTAATCCCAAATTACAAACTAATCTAATCATTAACAGTTGTAAGCATTTTAAAAACTGCATTTTTTCTCGTATTCTTCCTTTAGAATCTACGCTGAATATTTTTATATCCGATAAAGAATTTCAGTAAACAAAGTTTCTGCTTCACTGTTGAATGTGCCTCGAACTTTCTACCCTTTGCAATAACAATCATTACTCAAACCCAGTTTGAAATCAATGAAAAGCGCAGAATATTTCGGAAATCAGATAGATCACGCCTTTTTTTCTTGGCATTTTCATTCTTTAAAATCAGATGGAGAGAAGGCTTCCATTCTTGCAGATTTCAGAAACAAATAAACCGAATCCTTAAGAAGTAAATTGAAATTCTTGTTTTATATTCCCAGAGACGAAGAAAATATGCATATATATTTATGCCGATCCATTTATATACATATATGTGCATTAGAAACAGAAAGTTGATTTCGAACACTTCTGGAAACGTATTGAAATTTTAATATATATTGCAAAATGCAGGAACTAAAGACAGGAAGGGTTGTGAAATTCTTCAACGTATATTACCGAAATAACGCTCCAGAAATTTCAGAAAAGAAGATTGTCTTATTTCGAAGAGATTAAATACGATTTTCGAACTAAACTGGATAAAGGACATATTGAATTTTCCTCAAAAATTTCCTCTGTTTTGAAAAATGTCTTATAGAAATTAAACTCATACTCTGAATTTTCAATTATAAAACTACGATAACCTTATATTTAGATGGTTTTCTTTGTACTTTTTAGGCTAGAACTAGAACTGGGAATTACAATTTGCGTTTCTCAAAGATGCAGCTTATTAAATACCTTGATTTCTCTGAAGACTTATTGGTTAAGTTTTATATCTTTTCGAGGAACCATGGAGCAGTTCCTGGAATTCAGAAAATTGACTAAATATGATTACTCTTAAACATTAGAGAATCAGGTAAGTAACAAAAATGTCTGTAACACTATGTGCTTTCTTTACAATTAAAATAAATCTGTATGAGAAAAATAATCACGTTCCGTGTAATTACTCACTAAGGTTATTTCTCAGACCCTGAGTGAACGCATTTAAAGGTTGTTTGTAGACTTATAAGGTATTTCTCTCGCTTTCTTAAATTGCCTCCGTGGTGTAGTGGTCAGCACGCTCAACGCGTATTCGAGAGGTCCGTTGGTAACCGACTTCGTTCGAAGGGCGTTTTTTAAAATGTTCGTTATATTTTTGAATTTATGTGATTTTTTAATTAATTGTACCCAAATATAATTACTGCAAAAGGGATAAAAACATCATTATTTTGAGAAATTTATGCAAAAAACTGAAAATGTTAGGTCAAAATTAATAAAAACATCAACCATCACTGACAAGAAAATATTGATGATAAAAATCTATGTGTGGCTTTATTTTATATATACTACCTAGAAGCATACATTCAACTACTATCATTTAAAAATAATGATTCACTAGCAATATATGGCCAAATGTGTCAGTTAACACTAAAAACATTTTTAAAATACGCATGCTATTGAAGGAAAAATGCTGTAATTTAAATTATATAGGGTTACTTTTTTAACTTCTTGTCTACATTATGTATAATAATACATAAAACATGTGTGCAAAATTTCAAATGATTCTATGAAAAACTTATGAAGTTATCATGATTGTCAAGAACATAAATCATAAAAAAAAGAATTAATCAAAATCACGTTTAAAGTTTTGAGATTACTGTTACATGACAATATGCATAAATATTCGTTAAAAGTGCTCCTGCGTCCATCGGGCCTTCATTGTTTTCAAAAAAATCATTTTTTTTTTGTTTTCGAAGGGCGTTCAGTTTCTTTCCTATGAATTTTGGCGAAGCTTGATGAACGCTTTCGAGAATCGTAAATTTCGTGTTACAACTAAATTCCTATACCCTTAGACTGTAGAATATCCAGGAGTCATTTTAAGTGACTCAAATATTTTAATAAGATCAGAAAAATCAACCATTAAATAGAATTACACTGTTATTGGGACCAAAAATGAAACATTTTAACCCAACAAATGTGTTTTACCTAATAAATTGGCGCGGGAAATTTGTACACAAAACAGAAATATCGAAAGCTCAATGTAAACAGAACAATAAGTTTGAAACGTTGTTGCCAAATGAAAAAGAGAAAATACATAATGAAAATATACTGCCAAATTCTTCAAACATATCAAAATGTTTAAAATTATTTATTTTATAAATAACATAGGAAAAAGTAGAAATTGCACCTTTAATTTATCCTTTAAACTTTAAATTCCGGTGTGGCAGACAGTAACTTCCGGTTTGTCGTATCTCAGAAAAACTGGTATGCATCTACTTCTAGTCAACATATCAAGAAAAGGAAAGCTGTTTCTGATAGCTAAGAATGCGGTCTTAAAAAATATTAAATAAAAAAAAGGGAGTTTTTTAGTCGAAATCGACTTTTTGAACGAGGTTGGGTTCCTTGTGTTCCGGCGAGGGCATTACTCATTTTTCATCTCTTCTGCTTCTAAATAACCTAATGTGTCTACAGTGGCGCCCGAACAAAAAAGGCTGTGAATCATGACTCTTCACCACCAGGATTTGGCGATTTGGTACCCTAAACCCCAATTTTCCTTTAAAAGGGGAAGTATTTAAGGCATTTCTCTCCCCTTCTTAGTATACCTTTCCTGGTGTAGTGGCCAGCAATCTCGGAGCGTATTCGAGAGGTCCGTGGTTTGAGTCCCGGCGAGGGCATTGCTCATTTTTCATCTCTCCTGCTGCAAGTTATCAAGAATAAACATGGAAACTATTTCCGGCTCAAAAATGTAATGTTCCATCAAAATAATGCCACTACATGTGTCTGCATTCACCGGCTAGACTCTGTACAGACTCGAATGAGATATTTTGCCATACCCACCGTATAGCTCCGACATCGCTCCTTCGGACTTCTACCTTTTTTCACACCTACAGCTAAACCTAAAACTGTACTAAAAACTAAACCTAAAACAGCAGCAAAAATGGGAAAGCAACAAAAGTGCCCAAGACAAACGATACGGGTTCAATTATTTTGTACTGCATATGTAAAATAGGTTTCTTCTGATGGACTTCTTTTGCAAAATAGAAGTAGCGGAACTTTTAGGAAAGCCATAAAACTTTGAATGACGTAATCCTACTGTGAATATGGACATCTGGATACTCAATGTTCCTGGTGCTATCTCCCATGCTGCACAAGACATCTGAGTGAAATTGATCTATTTTTGGACTCGCGGCCACCACGTTTCTGGTCCGAAGGCTTTGAAAAACTAATAAATTGTTAGCTGAATATCATATATTTGTGTAGTGATTACTACCCCCACTAAAGGTACTGCTTTAATGTTCTTTTTTTTTTAACTTTGCTAAGAACTTTTTCTAGTTGGAGAACTGTCGTTGCAACCAGATATTTAAAGATTCTGATACAAAATGAAAGAACTGTCCCGGCGTTAATCATTCATTTAAAGCTTTGCCTCCGGTGAGTTTTTCACTTACAAATAAACGCTTTTTGAAAATTAAAAAAGGAACAGATTTTATCCCAACAATATGCTTAAATTAGCATTCTGCAAAGAAGTTTAGAAGTTCAGGAATATATTCTGACGCTAACGCAATAACTATTGATTTAGTCTTCCCTCTGCTGATAGAAATGTCACACTATGGCCAAAAATGAAAAATTCAAATCAACCATTTAAATTTTTGCAGCCAGATTTTTCGAAAGGTTCTGCTATTGCTATTTTGCAAAGGAAGTCCATCAGAAGAAGCTGTTTACATTTGAAGTACAAAAATAATTGAACCCATATCGTTTGTCTTGGGCACTTTTGTTGTTTTCCCATTTTTAGGTTTTTAGTACTTCTCCTGTGCCCCCAAAATGGCATAGTGGCTAGGGGAGCCAACTGCGAGGCCGAAGGGCTCAGGTTTGAATCCGGAGATTGTATGGATGTAAACTGACTGCCCAATCATAGGAGGTAACGGTGGCCGCCTGTTAGGTGCATCTGCAATAAAATGGCTATGTCTTCTAGCCTTAGGCGTGACCAATGCTGAAAAAAAGCAAGTGCTCGCCATTCGACAAAAAAATGAACAAAAAAGTAATCTTCCAATGAGAAGATTTCCTATTAGAAAAGTTTTGAAAGTTTCCGTAAACTAGTTTTGTTCTTCTTCTGCAGTACTTATTTCAGTTTTATTTAATTTATTAATTTGAAGATGCCTCGAAAACAATTAACCTGTGAATCAAACTAATCAGATCAATGCTAACGAATCAAAAAGAAAAAAAAAAAAAAAAAAAACAGGAAAAGAAAAAAAAAATGAAAGTTTTCCGATTTTAAATTACGTCGAAAGGGGCTTTTTTTCACATTGTGTGCTACCTTTATTTATTAAATATCATATTCTTCGCACTGAAACCATAAAATTCAGTTCAAGAGCAATATCGCAAAGTAATTTTTAAATGAGCATATCTTTAGAATTTCCGATACAGAGTCTCACGCGTTGGAGATAAAAATGTTTCTTCTGTACAACGTTGCCATTGCTCGCTTTTAAATCCTTGAGCTTGTTAATCAAACATTCGTTAAAGTTTTACAAAAGACGAAATCCTAACTAATATTATAAATGCGAATGTGACTTTGTTTGTTTGTTTCCTTCGCTTGCACGCCTTAATTACTCAACCGATCATCACGAAATTTTCAAGAAATATTTTTGATATATTAGAAATGGTTATAGGCTATAAGTTTAACTTATCTGTTGAAACTTAAACTATATAATAGGTTTTATAGCTTAAAATGATTGTCGTTGTATAAACATTAAATGTTGAAAGTTTCATAATGATAAGTTAAACGATGTAAAAATTTGTCTGAACACGCAGGTGCGCGGCTTAAACCAAGCAAACATTAATTAATTGTTAATATTTTAAACTTTTTTAAATCTTGGTATTGAAAATTATTTACTTTTGTAGTGTGATACTTTAATAAAGCACATTTTTCATTTTTTTAAATTATATTTTATTTTAGAATGTTTTAGTAAAAAAATGAAAGGTTTCAGATTTCAAATTACGTCCACAGTGGCGTTTTTTTAACATTTTTTGTATTACCTATATTTATTAACTATCATATTCTTCTCACTTAAACCATAAAATTCAATTCAAGAGCAAAATCTCAAAGAAATTTTTAAATGAGCATATCCCTTTAGAATTTCCAATACAGAGTCTCACGCCTTGGAGATAAAAATGTTCTTTCTGTACAACGTTGCCATTGCTCGCTTTGAAATCCTTGAGTTTGTTAAACAAATATGCGTTAAGTATGCGTTATAATATGAGTTAGTTAATCAAATATGCGTTAAAAAATAAGACGTCGATGATAAAACACATTTCAAACTTCAAATTTGGGCTTCCAGATGCCCATATTCGCAGTAGGATTACGCCATTCAAAACTGAATGGCTCTAGGTATGGTTGTTAAATGAAAAAATATCACAATGCGAGAAACATGCCTATATTTATGCAGATTCTTCATTATTTAATTTCTTCAAACATAATACAGGACGAAATAATATTTGGTGGCAACAGTTTCAAACTGAAACTGACATTCAGAGTGATTCAATGCAAAATCGCAAAACGAAAACAATAGTCCTTCAGGGAAAAAGCCTCTTTGGACTAAAAAAAAGAACCATAAGATAAGATGATTGCAATGTTTGATATATCCAAATCGGATTTTAAAAATTATGTAGAATAGCGTCTTAGCGACATCAATATGGATTTCCTTTTATCTCAATGAAGAAGGGCAGTATTTACTGAAAGTTTAGGCGGAGTGTATTTTTAACTTAAAATGTAAGTATTAGTAATTAAAATTTTATCCTCATTTTCCTGGTCAGGCAATAAGAAAAAAATTCAAATTATTAATCCAAAGGGGCTTTGTCCCAGAAAGGACTATTGTTTTCGTTTTGCGATTTTCCGTTGAATCACTCTAAATGTCCGTTTCACTTTTCAAATTTTTGCCACCAAGCATTATTGCTATGTATTATATTTAAAGAAATTAAGTAATGAAGAATCTGCATAAATGTATGTATGTTTCTCGCATTGTGGTAAAACAACGGTATCTGGAGCCATCCAATTTTGAATGACGTAATCCCACTGTGAATATGGGCATCTGGAAGCTCAAATTTGAAATTGGAATTTGTTTTAATTATCGATTTCATATTTTGTAAAACGTTAACGAATTTTTGAGTAACAAACTCAAGGATTTCAAAGCCAGCAATGGCAGAGTTGTACAGAAAAAATATTTTTATCTCCAGCGCGTGAGACTGTGTATCGGAAATTCTAAAGATATACTGAATTAAAAATTATTTTGCGATATTTCTCTTGAATTGAATTTAAGTGCGAAGTGCGAAGAACATGATATTTAATAAATAATGGTAGCGCACAAAATGTTTAAAAAACGCCCCTTTGGACTTAATTTAAAATCTGAAACCCTTCGAATTTTTTTTTATTTTCAATAGTCTTTGAAACTTATTTAAGGATATCGACGAGAGCAAGCCGCGGGTAAAAGCTTGCTGATTATAAAACAAATTCCAAATTTTAAATTTGGGCTTCCAGATGTCTATACTCTGGTGAAAACGTTCAAAATTCAAAATTTGACGGCTCTAAGAACCGTTTTTTATCACAATGCGAGAAATATGCAGATTCTATTATTTAATTTCTTTGAATATAATACAGGGCGGCAACAATTGGTGGCAACAATTTGAAAAGTGAAACAACTCTTTTAGTGAATCGACGCCAAATGCCAAAACGAAATTAATAGTCTTGTTGGGAAAATTGACCAGTGGACTAAAAAAGGAATTATTTCTGAATCTCTGGCGTATAATTTGTTCTGAGGAGAAATTGGAAACACAATAAAATTGTCCAAAATTAGCGGAAAATTTTAAATGATTATAAGCTCGGGAAAAAAGTTCGGAATTAATTTTAGGAATTTACTCTTTTATTACTTTTACGTCTTTTTTTACTATACGTATTGTATTCTTATTTTGCTACCTCTTGTTCTAGATTTTATTCCCGTTTTTATCGCCCTGAATTTAATATTTTCGCTTTGAAACAAAAGCATCTGTAAAGAAGAGGCTTCTTTTATTATATTTTTCTTTCCGAGCGTTTGCCTGAAAATAGGCAATCTTTAAGAAAGTTTCAG